>PVHY01024377.1:0-19716 GCA_004024945.1 Uropsilus gracilis
GGATCTGGGAGCAGGCGCCAGGCCTCAGAAGCTGTGCTTGCTCTCCTCACATCCGGGGTGCACGTCCTCGCCGGGATGGCAGTTTTGAAGGTGTGCAAAGTGGGGGACAGTGCCGCTGTTCACTCGGGGAGCAGCCCTGAGAAGGACCAAAGGGTGGATGGAGGCGGCGTGACCCCCACGCAGTCGTGACCCCCACGACAGGGCCTGTGGGTGTTCAGGGCGAGGCCTCTGCCAAGGGAGAGGTGATATGGGGTGACGGAGATGCGGCCAGGGCCCCTGAGCCAGGGCCCGTCACAGCCTCCCCCCTGCCCAAGGCTGCTGACCTCGCCGGCCCACTCAGCCTGCTCATCTGGCAAACAGGACCGGCAGGGCCCGCTGCACCAGGCCCTGCAGGGCTGACGTTGGAAAGTCTGCAGGAAGCTGAGCGCCCGCCTGGGGCAAACACCCGGCAAACAGTCTTCGTCTTTATTCGCTTTCCGAGAGCTGAGTTTCCCCCAAGTCTTAGGAACTTTCATCTTTTTTGGCAAAGCTGGTCCGATTTTTTTTTTTTTTTGCACCTGTCCCAATCCTTCCTGGGATGGGCGCTTTGGGACAGGGCATTTATTATTTCGTGTCCAGCGACGGACCATGGGAAATGCGCTGTTGTCATCTCTGTTTCCTTAGAGCGCAGCTTTGTTCTAACCGTTGCCAAGTCTAACCAACGGCCTCCACTAACAACTGTGTCAACAGCATGTTCCTGGGAGCCACGCCGCACGCAGTCCTCTGCTTGGTAATGATATGTATCCGAAACCACCGTTTGAAAGGGCGTCTGCCCACGCTCGCCATTCAAAAAGGTCTGACAATCCCGTGTCTCTTCCAGCACCTGTCAACCAAGCTCAGATGCTGAGGTTGGCATGATGACATCACTCTCCGGCTGAGTCAGGGAGGGATCACTCGGTTCACACGACCAGAAGCCACACACACCAGAATAAGGGTTCCCCGGGTCGTGGCGAGACGGAGGAGGGGCCTCTCTGAAAAGGATCTTCAACCACAATGCTGCAGACACCTTGAAAACCCCCTGCAAACACCGCCAGCCAAGGAGGGGGCATTTCCTTTAATCCTGCCAGGGAGGATACAGCTGACATGGAAGCGCCCGCTGAACTCACGCTGCTGCGTGGACCTCCTTGCAGACACCCTCTGTCACCTGCTTGTGACTTTCAAACATCCTTTCTGGCGCATGGAGAATCGTGCATGTCACAGCGATTTGGGGAAATAAATTATGGATCTACTCTAGGGTTCGGAAAACCAGCAGACGACCAGGTCTAGGTTCCCTGCTTCCTGGTATCGAGTTTTTCTCTGTAAGTCACCAGGTAAATATGTGGGCCGAGTCACTCCAAGTCTTTGAATGCTGAAAGTGAGTCAATCCATGCAACATAAATAAATAAAATAAAACACAAACAAACAGCACAGCCAACACCAATCACCACTATGCTTTGCAACAGAAAGTTGCATCAGGAAATTTCCAAAAGCCTTTTCTCCTCTAGATAGCATCTCGGTAGCTTCTTGTCTGACACTCCCGCTGATGGGTTTGACAACAACTGGATGTAAATGAACTTTGTTTTCTCGGAGCTGGTTGAAATATTCAATAGCGTTCATTATGCCACCTCCCGTGTCAACTCCTGGAGAAGGAGATCATCTGAGGCCCGAGAGAGGTGGGTGAGATTAAAGAGAAGTTCCCTCTGGAAATATTCTAATGGAGCCTCCATCCCTTCTCCTTCCTCCCCCTTCCCTTCCCCAAAGACTCATGATTGAAAAATGCCCAAATCCAATAAGAGATATCGCTTACTGTCGGGATGTACATACCGGAGGAAGTGCTGGGGATAAAGGAAATCTGTGAATCAGAGAAAGATGTTGGTATGCAAGATTGAAGATAGACCAGCTGGCCCAGGCTTCAGCTGCTTTCCAGAGGCCAGGAAGAAATTAGTCTCACAGTTCAGTTGAAAGAACACCTGGCCGTTCACCCAGAGGCACAAATTCGCTGTTGAACAGGGTTATCTTTGTTTCCAAACTAAACACACCTAAGAATTAAGTTGTTTAAAACCCTGCGACGCGCTGTCCGAAATCACCAGCCTTCATAAAAATCAGGAGGTGGGGGCCGGGGGGAGGGGCTGCTTGTACAAACGTTCGTGTCAACGGGGCTGGTTTGCAGGACCAGGGCTGTCTTGCTCTGGCTACCAGGCTGGCCTGGAGCATGAACTATTGATTTCCTACATGCATCTGCCTGACGACTTACAAATGCATTGCTAGAAGGGAAGGGATGGTGGGAGAGCCAAAGAATGGGCCCTCTGCTGCTGAGGTTTGGGGGTGCTGCACCGGCTCCCTGCTCCTGTCTTCGGGGGACCACAAGCCTCGAAACCGCCATCAAAAATACACTCTGGTTTCTTGTGGGGGTGCAGGCTCGCGAGTGTGGGAGACGGCATGTTTCTGAGGAACCCTCAGTCCTGACTCTCGCTCCTCTCCCAGGGAGGGTCAGGTTGAGTCTTGCAAGAGCAGAGCACGGCGTGGCTGGGCGGGGTGAGTCATGGGGACGTTCTGTGATGGCAGTAAAGATTAGGGGGCCGGGTTGGGAGTAGAGAGGCCAGATGCGAACGTGGGAGGCAGTGGGGCAGTGGCAGGAGAGGCGTTGGCAACATGTGAAGGCAGCGGTCGCTGGCAGCCACCACGGGCAGGACCACAGTGGGGGGTCCAGGCATGGGGTGATGCCACCTGGGAACTAGGCTGGGGAGATGCCATCTTGGAAGCAGCACCAGGCACTGAGCTCGGGGAAACCCCAATTTGTCCCCTTTTGCTGGTCGACCAGCCCATGGGCGTCACTTGTCTTCCTTGCTCCTCACTCCGCCTGGCTGGACACTATTTTTTAATTTTTCATGGAGGTCTCATTGACACACTTAATTGGAAATATTGCAGGGATGTTAACACAGGGGAGCTGAGAGAAAAAAAACTTCTAGCAAAAGTTTGTCAAGAACAAAAAGTGCTAACCTGTCACAGATTCCTGCCTGCATTATCTCTGGCACTGGGGAATCAAATCCCGGGCCCACAGCAACGTGTAACGTGTAAGAGGCTCCCCCCTCCTTTGCCAATCAATGGGGGAAGAAAGCCACTATGAGTGGCTGTGACCCCGCAGATAGCAGAACTGACAAGAGAGAGGAGAGGAGCTCGATCGACCACCTGGGGAAGTCCACCCAGCAAGGTACACCTATGCGCAGATGTTTATTGCAGCACTATTTATAACTGCAAGGACATGGAAACACCCCAAATGGTCTAAGACAGACAAATGGATGAAAAAGATGTGGTCTATATACACAATGGAATATTACTCATCAATTAGAAATGACAAATTTGATGCATTTGAGATAACATGGATGAAATTAGAAGAAACCATATTAGTAGAAACAAGTCAGAAAGAAAAAGACAGAAAAGACATCGCTTTCGGCTGGGAAAAAGAAAAAGACATCGCTTTCAGCTGGGAGTTACAGTCCCAAATCCAGAAGACAAAGAACCAGCCACAGGTGACAGACGCCAGAAATGATCCCGGAGAAGCCACCACATCGGCCCTACAAGTTCCCGACGTGCTCGGCCTGACTCTCTGCCTCAGCTACTAATGGAGACCAAAGCGGCCTCATCTGCTGCTGTCTGGGAGGGCAAGTCTGCACCTGAGGGAAAGAGGACAGAGTTTGAAAACAAAAAAGAAAAGTCCTGGGGGCCAAACACAGACCAACAGCTTGCAGCGAGAGGAGTTGGAGTGACTAAGAGGGGGGAAGGAGGGAATGGGGGTGCAGTGGGGAATAAGGGGTACAATACAGCCATGCAAATGTGACTGATACATGATAATTACAAAATAAACATATTTTTAAAATAATTTTTTCAAGTGCAATGGTAAATGGGGTTTGTTTGTTTGTTTTTAATTTCTTCTGCTGCTGCTTGACTTTTTGTGTATAGGAAAACTACTGACTTCTGTGTGTTGATTTTGTAACCAGCTACCTTACTGAACTGGTTTATTGTTTCAAGTAGTTTTTCCGTAGACATTTTGGGGTTCTCTACATAGAGAATCATGTCATCTGAATATAAGGATAGCTTCCACTCTTCTTTTCCTATTTGAATCCCTTTTGTGTCTTTCTTATACCTTATTGCCCGACCCAGAACTTCCAGTACAATGTTAAAAAGTAGCGGAGACTGTAAGTGGCAGCCTAGGAACCGAAGCGGCGACCAGGGATCATGGTTCGAGTACCACCTGGGGCAACTTAATGAGACCTAGTTCCAAAAAATACCTGGGCATGGTGGCGAATGCCTGTAATCCCAGCTACCTGGGAAGCTGAGGTTGGGAGTTGCTTGAGTCTGTGGTATCCCAGATAATGTGAGCCTGTGGTTCCATAGGTAAAAATAGCGAGAACTAGTCTCAAAAAAAAAAAAAATGTAGCAGAGAGAGTGGGCATCCTTGCCTGGTCCCAGATCTTAAGTGAAAGTATTTTAGTTTTTCCCCATCTAGGATGATGTTTGCTGTAGGTTTGTCATAGATGGCTTTTATTATGTTGAGATACGCTCCTTTTATTCCCAATTTTTCAAGAGCTTTTATCATAAATGGGTGTTGAACTTTATCGAATGCTTTCTCTACTGATAGAGAAATATTGATATGATCATATGGTTTTGGATTTTCTCCTTGTTGATGTGGCAGGTTATGTTAATTGATTTCAGGATGTTGAACCATCCAGCCACTATGGAAAGCAGTATGGAGGACCCTCAAACTAATGAAAATAGAACTACCATTTGACCCAGCAATCACTCTTCTGGGAATCTAACCAAAGGAAACCTCAATACTTATACAAAAGTACACCTATGTGCAGATGTTTATTGCTGCACTATTTATAACTGCAAGGACATGGAAACACCCCAAATGGTCCAAGACAGACAAATGGATGAAAAAGAAGTGGTCTATATACACAATGGAATATTACTCATCAATTAAAAATGACAAACTTGATGCATTTGAGATAACATGGATGAACCTAGAAGAAATTATATTAGTAGAAACAAGTCAGAAAGAAAAAGACAGAAACCAAATGGGTTCACTGGTATAATAAGGCATAGGAAAAACAAACAAAAGGCCAGGAATTCAAACAAGCTAACAACCAAACTAAAGTACACAACTAGGAGCTGGGGGTGGGATGAGTGGGAGTGGTCATTATATATATATATATATATATATATATATATATATATATATATATATATATACATATATATACATATATTTACATTTATATGTTATAAATTATTTAAATTTTTTTTTAAAAAGTGAATGTAGACAAAGCAATCTCAGGGGGAACATGGATGCCAGACACACTATTTCAGGTAATCCCCCAGATGTTGCCTTTGCAACCTGTCTAGATCTCCAGAAGGGCAAAGCAGAAGACCCCACTCATGTTCCCACACAGCTCTTCAATAGGCTAGCAGAAACTCAGGGTCGACAACAATGTAAGAAAAAAAAAAAACACAACTAAATACATTTTTAAACTAAGTACATTAACACATATTTTAAAATATCTTCTTTAATATTTGGAAATGATTTGAAAATCACCAAAGAGTTCAAGAATAGTCTCCCCCAAATGTCCATCCATTCTTTACCCAAACGCATCTATTATCAACTCCTCTGCAGCATCATTTGGATGGATCATTCAGGGTTTAGGACTCTGCCGTGGTGATGCAAAGGTCACCCCTGGAGAAGGCCCCCGCCTGGTGCTGGGTGAGCACGAGGGTGACCATCTCTTTCGTCAAACTGCAACCTGACGCTCAGACACCAACACGGCCACATGCCAACAGCTTGGTGCCTGGAAAACGAAGCCTGAGTGTGACCCTCATGTGGCCATCTAGTGTGTTTCCAGCGGTTCGACCCCCTCAGGTTTTCAGGAGGCTGAGAAGCGCTGATGGTGGAAAGTGCGTGTGGAGGGTGTGTGGGCCTGGGGGGCGAGGGAGAAGAGCAAATACAAGTAAGGGCATTTAATGTTTAGCCTGTGGTTTCTTAACTTGCAATTTTTCCTCAGAGCTTTGTTGGTTTTTCCTCCGTGGTGATTCATTTTTCCTTTTTTTTTTTTTAAATTGATTGCACACACACACACATTTTTTATATTGTTGTCTACCCCAAGGTTCTCCCACCATCATGCCACCCAGAACCATCATCTTTAAAAAAAATTTTATATATATGTTTATTTATTTCACATCTTTGTAATCCCCAAGGCTCTCCCCCCTTCCCTGATCATTCCTCCCACCTCACCCACTCCCCACCCTCCTGAGTTTTGTACTTCAGTTTGGTTTTCAGCTTGCTTGAACTTTTCCTCCTGGTCTATTGTTGGTTTTTCCTATGTCCCGTATATTAGTAAAACCATTTGGTTGCTGTCTTTTTCTTTCTGACTTGTTTCTGCTAGTATGATTTCTTCTAGCTCCATCCATGTTATCTCAAGTGCATCAAGTTTGTCAATTTTAATTGATGAATAATATTCCATTGTGTACATAGACCTCATCTTTTACATCCATTCATCTGTTTTGGGACATTTGGGTTGTTTCCATGCCCTTGCAGTTATAAACAGCGCTGCAGTAAACATCCGAGCACAGGTGTCCTTTTGTATAAGTATTGAGGTCTCCTTTGGGTAGATTATAGATTCCCAGAAGAGCAACTGCTGGGTCAAATGGTGGTTCCATATTCATTAGTTTGAGGGTCCTCCACACAGCTTTCCATAGTGGCTGGACCAGTTTACATTCCCACCAGCAGTGTCCCACCACCATCTTAATCTCCTGTGCCTGAAGGGGCTTTGAGAACCCCAAGAAAGGGAGAGGGGACATCACCTCCCCATCCCGTAAAGGGCACTTGGCTCACTCGCCCACCAGTGTCTCATGGACACCCTTCAGCAGGTGTGAGAAGTTCTCAAAGAAGAAATTAGAAACATCTATGAAGCAACAGCAAACTCTGAGGAAACACCGTAGACCAAGTCAACCATCACTGACGAGCTGTCAGCTCAGCATGACAAATCAGAGAAGAGCTTGGGAATGAAGAACGGCTTCTAGAGTGCATCTGGGTGAGTGGGGGTGTGGTCTTGCGTGGACCCACCTCGCAGAATCACCCCTCAGACGCCCAAGTTAGCTCCTAAGGCCTCTTGGACCCAGCAGAGACTGATTAGGCATGAGGGGAGGAACTAAGAAGCTACACTCATTCCCTGGTAAGTGTCAGGCACTGCTGTCTCTTCAGAAACCCTGCAAAGCATGGGGGGTCTTCAGCCTCACATCTAGGTCTCCATGGGACCCTTGGCTCTGGCCGGGTTCTGACGTGTGGCAGGAGCTTGGAGAGCTTTTCTGCATCAGAATGACCCCGTTTCAGGGCGTGACGGTGACTCCAGCAGATGATTTCCAGAAGTCACGTATGCCTTACTGATAAAGGGTTGTGAGTGATGCAGCTAAAAATTGTATTGGTGCCAAAATACCCTGGTGTGTGGGGTCAGAGAGAAAGATGCGTGAGAAGAAATGATTAGTGCCAAAAGGTAGATAAAAGGAATGAGCAAGGAGAAGAAAAAGGAGAAGAAAAGGAAGGAGACGGGGATGGCAGACTGAAAAAACAGGCCCACGTGGCCTGGCCAGGGGAAACCCCATCAAGAGTAAGCTGGAGGTGATGAGAAGTCATGATGACCGGCAGAAGAGTGGCTGGTGTGGAGAGTGTGGAACTGCATCAAGGTGGCCTAGTGAGCTGGTCCCTGGAGATGCCAGGGATTTGGAAAGCTGATTTGTGCATCAGCAATTATGGGAGAAATTTGAAGAGCCTTGGAGAAGCGGAGCAGCGCGGAACCCTGGAGAAGAAGCCAAGCGAAGGCGGTGGAGAAAGACTGGACATTGCAGGGAGCCTGCGGGTTTGGAGGGGCGCCATCTTGGACATGTATTTGGGACTTTCAGACTAAACAGTATTTGGGATGAGATCGCTGGCCACTGGTGGTGTTGAGGACTTTCCATTTCCCTGGTTCATTCCCCTTGCTCGTAAAAACCCTGTTGTTTGAACTGCTTTTGCTTGGCAACGGCTACGCACAGGTGATGCGGACCTGTGGTTTGTTGGTTGGAAGCTTCTGCCTATTTTCACCCGATTTCGTTACAATCAGACCAGAGAGTTCGCTGGTTGGTGTGTGCAGCCCGCACGCTGTGTTTACTTTGGCTCACGGAGGGTTTTCGCATCAGATGGACGACACCTAAGAGCTAGGGGAGATTTTCCAGCAAGACCCAGGTTTCCAGCTTCTTCTGAAATATCAGAAGAGACGGAAATACGAGCCCAACATCGCCAAAAGGTCACAGCCGGTGCAGAACGTCCCAACCACGTCCCATCCTCCCACCCCAAGCGGCCGTGCTGGGTGCCAGCGGGCATAGCCAAGGCCCCCTGGGCCGGGTGGGCATCTACCTGAGCTATGCCTTCTGCTTAGCCAGGATAGGAGATGACTGAGGTGGCTCTTGAGCATCAGGCACCATCCTCAGCACCATCAGCTGCTAACCGACAGCAAACCCACGAGGCGGGACGCTTCACTATTCTCATTTTGCCAAGGAGGCAGAGACGGGGCAAATAAGACCACCGAGGCTGCCGCCCCAGCTCCCAGACACACTCTCTTCCTCTGAACTGCTTCCCCATTTGTCATCTGGGGTTCCCAAAAGCATACTGGTCTCAATGTCCAAAAACAAACAAACAAACAAGCCCCAAAAGCATCAAATTTCCCTTGTGTTTTGCTTTAGCACTTTCACCCCCAAAGGCCTTTCCAACTGTCTTGGCCTGGGATGGCCCAGACGTATCTCATCCTCCTCCAGGAACCCAGCCGAGGTCTGTGGGCCGAGCGAGGTGTGGGTCTAAGCTGGTGACCGGCACAGGTGGATCGTGTTTCACGGCCCCTATTTGGTCCAAAGTGGCTTTTCCCCAACAGCTGGCTGTGAGCTGATCCTTTCCCTTACATTCGTTCTAGCTCTCCACAGCTCTGATTTACTGACCCGGCACTGTCTTTCTTGTAGCGGCAGAAGGGTCTTCTCTGGGTGAAAACTGCGGTTGGTGCGAGGAGGCCCGTCGGGCTAGCGAGCCTTTCCGTGTGGGGCACCAGCTAGAGAAAGAGATCTGCTCGGATCAGCCCATGCAAAACGCATCTGCCCGCGTGTCTCTCCTGTGGCTTTTGACTCCGCGGAGACCTTCAGGAAAACATACGTTACATGACCGGGCCTTTGATTTCCCAGGGAAAACTAATAAATAATCAACAAAAATATGATTAAAGACTGCTTGAACTAGCCTTGCAAAAAAAGAACGCGAGCCAGCAAAGGAGTTTTCTGATCCAGATCTTTTTTATGCCTAGAAACAGAATTCTTACTTAGCCTTTCAAAAGCCTGATGAAGGCTTCCGCCAAGTTTAGACATAAGATTTTCATATTCAAAATAGCTGTTGAAATAAGGGGAGAAGGGGTAGGGACCTTGAAACTGCAGTAGTCTGAAATAGAGCTTAGGAAGCTGAAAGGGGAAATGACTTCTCTGTAATTGGAATTTTCTCCTAAAAAAAAATCCCTTTGAAATTATGTTCAGCTACTTTCCCATTACGTGTTCCAGAGAGGCTAGCTTTAACCCTTGAGAGAACGACCCACCCCAAAGTGACAGGATATTTATAAACGGCCATGGGAAGAAATCCCTGAGCCAGGGTCTGTGTCACCCAAGAACTTGCTCATGAGTAAGTCGCTCTAGAGAGTCCTAGACACACCAAAAAAGTACTTTCGAGGACATGACGCCCCACGAGAACAGCCATACTTCAATTATAGATCCCCTTTATTTTGTTGCTAAGGCAGACCCCAGGACGTTCCCCAACCTATGTACCTTATTTTTGTAATGGCATAAGTCAACCCTACTCCAGCACAGTGTAAGTTCTTTGAAGACAAGGACTGGGTTTGATCCCTCTTTGTATCGTGAACGCCAGCATATAGCAGCTGCTTAATAAACACCCCGCCAACCATGAATGAATGAATGAATGAAAGCTAGCTGGGGTAAGCATGCATGTGACTCAACGTCTGTTCTTGTATTTTTTTCATCTATAAAATGGTTTTCTTATTATATGGGTTTTCTTATTATATGGGTTTTCTTATTATATATACCTGTAGGTCTCACTATAGTTTTTTTTTTTAAATCTATAAAATGGTACTCCTATTTTTTTCAAAGTTGAGATGACACAGGCATACATACTATATGGATCATATCAGCATAGTGCTTGGGAAACAGCTATGCCATATAGCTGGGGACGCTTTCATATCGCCAACAGTATAATTAATACAACAACTCCACAGCATATATAAGCAGGACATACATTTATACACAAGAACACTGAAACATTTTACATCTACCTTGAGGACAAAAATTCAGTAATCCCTAGAAATGTCCTCTGATTCCAAGGTATGCCACCAAGTCTCTACATCATCACGTAGACAAGGAGTTGGTACCTGGCATCAAAATAAAAGCAGGATCACCTGGCTTATGGGGGAATTTTCATGTAAAAATACACGATACATCCTGTGCTGTATCTACCCACCCTTACTAAGGATGGAAATCCCAGTCTCTGGTGGTACAGGTGCCTGTGTTGATTATTTCGAACTATTTGATAGCCCCAACCTGCCTCCAACTCAACTCATCGTCAGGAGGAATAAATAACAACTTAAGCTTGACTTGGAAGATAATTATACAGACTAATCCACCAGGGAAATTCTGCTGCTTGTAAAATTTCTAACATGGTCTTTCCTGTACAGATGTACCAGGCTAAGGAAAGATAAACATTTCCTGACTCAAAGAATGTCTTCATTTCCTGAGTCAAAATAATTTCTTAATTATTTTCTAAAAGTTCTAATGCAACAATAATTATCTCTTGCTCAGAATCGAGAGTCAAATCCACTTGGAACAGAATCTTTTGTGTTGCAACAAAAACAATGGCGATGAGTCACTGAGAAATATGAAGTGTTAGACGAATATAAGGTGGTTTATGAGACACGGAAGAGGATCTTACTTTACCCTCTCAAGAACTGAGTGGAGAGGCTATTGTTCTCTGGTTCCGAGTGATACAGCTCGGTGTTCTCACTGGGATTATAAACATAGGAGGGAACACCGCCAAATACGGCCCCCACTAAGAGGAAGTCAGAATATAAAATGTCAAATGATTTTTATTTTAATAGCAAGGCGCTCAACCCTAGGTTATATGTCCTAGTGGTGAAGCTGTGAAGTCCTTTCTTAAAAAGCAACCTGAACTATTTCGGCCGTACTTCCTAGGACCGTATCTGTAGAGAGAACACGCTGCGGGGAAATGTAACACTAGAAAAAATGACACACACCTCCATTATCGGCTCCATGCTATGTGTTAAGGTGAACGGGCGACAGGCAACGTCAATCAATTATTTCTGCTCAAGATAGGACCTCATGCTGGTGACATCCTGTCTTTCCATACAGGAATTCATAATCCTATTAGGACTGAAACCAACCACCAGAAAAGACCTTCTCTCTCCCTCTCCCAGGCATGGGTAGTTACCCACCAAGCCCTCAGGGCAGCCAGCCCCAAGCCCCAGAACCTTCCCCCAAGACTTGACAAGATGCAATAAAAGGCACCCTCCTCTCATACGTGGCTCCTAGAATTCCGTAAGGGGTCACCACTGGACATGTAGATGACAGTATTTCTCCCTTCTCCCAGGGCTCAGCACAAAGCTGGCCCAGAGGTTTTCCCAAGGGAGGTGCCTCAGAGAAGTCCCCCTGCTTCCTGGGCCAACTCAACACCTGTGGTCCGCATCTCAGCCACAGACCGGGGGCGACGCAGGTAACCTCCGAAAGCACGATTTTCTGTTCACTTTTCTGTTCACTTTTTCTGTTCACTTTGAAGGTGAACAGAAAGTCCATCTCCGCTGTAGACTAAAGGAGGGGTGGGGGAGTGGGGTGGAGAATGAGGTCCCTAACTCATCCTCTGGGCATCTGAGTCATCTGCCTTGTAAGTGACCAACGAGGTGGACGTGACTGCAAGAGACCCGCTTTGAGCGTGTGTACAGGACACTGAGCCTGGAAGCATCGCCTTTCCTCCCTTCAAGGAGCATCCAGCACATCACAGATGCTGAAGACGAAGTCGACGGAAACGCAACACGTGGCTGTGACAAGGTCTTGGAGAAGCTACTTCAGCCTGCGGGGATGGAAGCGACGAAGCTGAGCCCTGACCAGGGTTTTGCAAACTCAGTCAGAACGATGCCAAGGTGCCTTGGGTTTTTCCCTCGGGCAGGGGTGCCTGTCCTGCTCTGGCTACAGGGCAGAAAGGGACGAGGGGCCCGGGGCCAAGGCCTTGAGCAGTTCCCCACGCAGAAGGCCACGCAGCAAAGCGGGGAGACCCACTCCCAGCGGACACACAGCGGATCCTGAAGGAACGGACCGGTCGTTCATTCACCCCGCACATCCCTTGTGAGCGAGCCCTCGCACTGGCCAGCCTGGTGGGGACATGTGCCCATGTGTGGACAGGGCTCATGTGCTGGTAGAGAAGCGTCTGTTCCATGTGGGAAGCATGGGCGGAGTCAATAAGCAAAGAGAAGGAGCCGCAGGCAGAGTCGGGCACCCCAAAGGAAGAGGAGCGGGGAGACGCAGTCGTCCAGTGGAGGCGCCAGATGTGACTTCCCAGCAGAGGACGTGTCTGCAATGGCAAGTGAATGACCAGAATGTGCAGGGGAGGGGGCACTGAGTGAACAGCAGGCTGAGTGAACAGCAAGAGCAATGTCCCAGTGACAAGAGCAAATGTTGGGTTTCTTGCCCAGGGGGAGGTGGATGCGGGGGGGTGAGTGCGCAGAGGGGTGAGCGGGCTGTATAGCCTGAGGACCCGGGTCCATGTTCCAGGTTAGCAGACACGCAGGGAAAAGGCACGCCTGACATCAATTTATTTTCATTAAAATTTCTTATAAGAGCTTCGTTGAAGTCTGGTTCACCTGCTAGAGGACTGACCCACTCAAAGAGGATACTTTGGGGATTTTTCGTCTATACTGTCATGTCTACTCCCAACCAGCAACCACTCATGTATTCTCTGCCTCTGCCAATGAACCAGTGTTGGACATATCACTTAAATGGAGTCACAGTACGTGGTGTTGCTTTCACTTGTACTGACAATTTATGCATGCTGTAGCCTGTATCCATTCTTCGCCCTTGTTCTTTGTTATATAATATTCCACCAAATGGCCACACCACATTTTGCTGGTCCCTCTGTCATTAGCTAGACATCAGGGCGATTCCCATATTTTGGTGTCTACGAATGGTCTTGCTATGCACACAAGCCATCTGGGTATGTTAGATATATGTTTTTATTTCTCTTGGGTAACTCGGAGAGGAATTGCTGGGTTGTGTGGTAATTCTACGTTGAAAAATTTTTAAGAACTAGGCTCTTTTCCAAAGTGGTTGTGTTATTTTATAACCTTACCTTCCATACATGAGGACTCCCATTTTCCCTTATCCTCAACACTCATTATTTGTCTTTAAGTTGGCACGTATTTTTTTTTTTTTTGACATCACTTAATAGTTTAGGGCATCAGCGCTTTTAAAAGTAATTGGAAAAGTCACTGCTTAATTAAGAGCATTTATCTCAAGTGCTTCTGGAGCCGTGAGGGGTAGCGTGACATCAGGGCCGCAGTGATCGCTCCCCCAGGAAATTACCGCCACGTGGGAAATAGAGACAAGATGCTACAGTGGAAGGTGGAGGCTGTTTGGCATTTGTGGAAAAGGCCTGTGGGTCTATAACCAGATGAAGAGATGACAGCGCTCCTGCCAACCTGCCGATTTGTCTGCTTTTACATGACTGAGGAAAACAAGTGTTCTCCAGCAGAAACCTGTTGTTTCTTTCCTGGAGTGTTTGCGGGACGACATCACCAGTCGCCTGGCCCAGAGGAAGCCCTGCCCGACATCAGGGCTTGGTGGGGCTGATGGCTGCGCATGAAGCTGGCGGCTGTGTGTTGTCTGACAGAACAGCTCGGCACCTGGAGCTGACAGGAAGGTCCCCCAGGGTGAGCGGGCAGGATTGAGTGCCAGGAGGTTTATCCAGTAACCCTGGCAGTCCCAAGGTAGAGGACTTGTCTCAGATGTTTCCTCACTCCCAGCTCCAGTCTCATCATCCCACGGGGTTACATGGAAGCAGAGAAAAGACACAAGGTCTGGGAGACTCGATGGAAGAGTCCGGCCTCAGGTCCGGGAGCCGGGGAAAAGGGCAAGGGTATCAGGTTTTAAAGGCATCAGGAAAGCAAATATTATGAAGAGCCAAAATTATACTCTAAAATCCCCTAAATTGAATGCAAATATTTACTTGTAGCTCAATCTACCGTTTTTTAATAAGTGCGATCATTTTTTAATAAGCGAGGTTTTCTGCCAGCTCTGGAGGAACTGCGTGTCTTCAGTTCATCACCAAGGGTTTGATGAAGCAACAAACAGTTACTTCTATCTGGGGGCTACTCTTGGGACGTCCTGTCTTTAGAATCCCCCTCTGAGAGGGAGGCCTGGACCCTCACACTTCTGCCAGGCTCCCCGTGTGAGATGGCTCGGAGATAATCACTTCAACGGTTCATGCTGTTCCCCAGCCCGCTGAATACCTGTATGGGTATCAGATTCAATGTGTGGAGAACCCGCAAGCTACGGAAAATGGAGCTACCATTCGACCCAGCAACCTCACGACCGGGAATCCTACCAAAGGACATCAAAACACTCATTCAAGAAAGACACCTGTATACCCGGATGTTTATCGCAGCACTGTTCACAACAGTCAAAACATGGAAACAACCCAAATGTCCCCAAACTGATGAATGGCTGAAAAAGCTGTGGTCTATGCACACAATGGAATATTATGCATCAATCAAAGAAGACAAACTTAAGTCATTCGCAGCAATATAGATGGAGCTAGAAGGAATTGTGTGAGTGGGAATAAGCCAGAAAGAAAAAGAGAAATACGGGGTGGTCTCACTTATAGGAGGGATAGAGGGAAACCAAACAAACAGATAAGAAAAATGTAAAACTGTCAGCAGAACTGAAGCATAGAGCAAGAGGGGGGATAAAATTGGGGAGAGGGATGGGCACAAGAGATTAAGATGTTCACGGGTGATAAGGTGGTGGAAGAACCTTGGGGTAGACAATGATGTACTATATATGTGTACGTGTGTATATATATATATATGTGATGTGTGTGTGCAATCAATAAAAAAATTTACCAAAAAAAATCCAAAGTTTGGACAAAAGCTCGCTTTGTCACACAGATAAAAGAGACTTGATTGCTCAGGAGAGCTGAGATGCCAAAACTCAGCCAGAAAATTCCAGAGACTGGGAGAGATCTTAGAACAGTCAGACCGAGAAGCAGAGGTGGTTTAAGCTCTTCGCCGGTTTAAACCCATCGTTCTAAGAGCTGGAAACAATGGCGCCCAAAGATAGTCAGTGACTTAGCCAAGGTCACAAGGCTGTGTGCGTCCGAATCAGGTTTCCAGACTCCCATCTGATGTTGCCATCAATTCGGAGGCCTCAAAGCCACAGTTCAAAAGTAAAAGTCGACCTGGTGGCTCCAACCTGCCTATTCCTCACACGTCGCACCAATTAAAACGCCATCTACGGGCGACCGTTGCTGTACTTTAATCATCTGCTGTTGTCTACGGGATGGAAGTGGACATGTGTTTTGGGAAATCAAATGAAACCGCAGAGTTGCTTGTCACTGACTCCGGTTCTTTCATTTACATAGTCTCCGCTTGCCTCTGGGGAATTCACAAACCAAAGCAAACGTGTTCCCTGGAGATGCTGTGGAAACAGTTCTTCAAGCAGAGTGACTCTCTTTGTTGTTGCAGTCGCCTGTAATCAGAGGAACTGGGACATGAGCGTGATTCCGCAGAGTTGCACAGCAACTTCTGTGGGGCCGGCCTCTCTCCCCCGTCACCATCTCTGGAATGACTAGTAGCTGAGGAAAACAGTTTCCATCCAGGATCTGACTGGGGTCCAAAAAGCTGGAAGGATTTTCCCCTCATAAATAGATTTGCTCTTCATTCTCTACTTGAACCTCTCTCGCTCCCCTTTCTTTGAAATCTGAGCCTGGCTCCCTGTCTGGTGACCTGTTGGAATACCCGGGCCCTGCGTCTTTCTGAATGCAGTCGCTTGAAATGTCAACAAGAGGTGACAAGTAAATTCTCAGTCAAAAATAACTCTGTAACCAAACGGGAGAAGCAAACGAAGTCTCCGGAGGGATAGCCATGGCGGCCCACAGCTAGGCCTGGAGGGCCCAGGATGTCACACAAGATAGCTCCATCCTCTCAGTCAGAGGCCACCTTCTGGAGCTTTTCCTTCATGACTGACTGGGTGCCCTGAGGATAACCCAGCACAACAAATGGCAGAGACACCAGGGCACACGGGCTGAACTTGGAGTCAGGATGCTTTCTCCGGGCTAGAGGTCTGGAAGGGTGACTCTTGGCCCAGATGGGGAGAAAGGTGTGCTGGCTTTAAAATATCACCGAGACAGACGGATGAATGAACAAGATGCGGTCTCTACACAATGGCATATTACTCATCAGCTAAAAATGGCAAATTTGATGCATTTGAGACAACATGGAGGGACCTAGAAGATACCATATTAGCAGAAATAAGTCAGAAAGAAAAAGACAGAAACCAGATGGTTTCACTAATATATGGGACATAGGAAAAAAACAAACAAAAGGCCAGGAGGAAAAGTCAAAAAACAAGCTAACAACCAAACTAAAGGACAAAACTGAGGGTGGAGGGGGGGAATGAGAGGGAGCGGTCAGGAAGGGGAGGTGGTAGGTGAACCTTGGGGAATACATGAATAATAAATTTATTTATGCAATTAATTTATCATTTATTCTTAGTCATTACTGTTCATTAACAGTAAATTGATAGTGATCAATAAATTTAATTAATAATGAATGCTATTGATTTCAATAAATAAATTATTTAAATTAAAAAATAATGATAAAATATCCTGAGAGGCAGGAACTCAGCCAGCTACCAACCTCCTCAGCAATGAGGGGAATCCAGGCAACGAGTGGCAGGGTCTGTCT
Organism: Uropsilus gracilis; assembly: GCA_004024945.1. Lineage (NCBI taxonomy): Eukaryota > Metazoa > Chordata > Mammalia > Eulipotyphla > Talpidae > Uropsilus > Uropsilus gracilis. Next base: position 17,112 of record PVHY01024377.1, read on the forward strand.
CCCAGGAGGAATGAAAGTCGGTGAAGTCAAAGTGACAGAGAGGAGGCAGCGCCGGCCACGAGCCACCAGCTGCTTTCGTGGGTGGCTGATCTAGGCCCTCTGGGCAAAACACGCCCAGCAGTGCCACCTCAGGACAAAGTCCCCCCTACAAAGCAACTCCCACATGGTCACCACACATTCCACCACATCCGTCCCTGCGTGGGCCCCAGGGTAACTATGGCGGCTGGTCTCCACCGGGCCGAGGCAAGAGGGATGAGTTACAAGCCCAAATCCTAGCATCCGTTCAGGGGATTTGTGCGTTAGGGTCCCTGAAACTAGACCCGGAAAGCCTTCCTCGTCCCTCTGCTGGGTTTCTGGCAGTGAGAAATCCCGCCCTTCCCCGCCTCACCTCAGACTCAGTAGTCATCGTAGGCACCTGTAAATCCCCGCTAACGCCTGCTGTCTGCGGCTGACAGGCCGGGGCGCTGGGGAGAGCTGGGGTCCCCAAAATGGCTTTCTGTTTGTTTCCAGGGAGGACTTCTCGCAGGACGGGTCGGTGAGCATCAGCATGGCCCACGACAGCTGCCAACGCCTTTCATTTACTTGGGGTCCCCACCGTGGGGGAGCTGGTTCTGTCAGATCTGGAACCCTGAACAGCCCAGCACTTAGGATTTAACATCATCTTGGGTAAAATCTAAGGCCTGTGATCTGTGGGTCCCCTCTTCTTGGAGGTGAGAGGGCCCTAACGTCCACTCTTGAGCTGCCAAACTCTTGGTCTTCCTTGGGGATGTCTACTACTGAGCAAAGGGGTGAGGGGTGGGGTTGACTGAGGCCAGTTAGTATATGCTGCCTCTCTTGGTTATTGGGATTCAGGGAGGAATGCATAATTCATTCAGACGAAGGAGGCATGGACAGAAGCTGGGACTCCTTTTTCTTCTTTAACAGGATTTGCAGGATGGTGGCAGATGGGATGTATGAGGCTGCAACCATAAGAGGTTCAAGCTGCACTGAGCCATGAGGAACCTAAGAATGACACTAACCAAGAAGAAACCAAGAGCCAAGAGATGGGGCCTAGGGATAGAGTTAATCCTGGATCAAACTATGCCTGAAACTGGCTACCCTGAGCTGCTGAGTTTTATGAACCAATAAGCTCTTCTCATGGAAGTCAGTCCAAGTTGGGTTTTCCATGTCTGGCAAATAGAGGGATACGAACTGGTACCTCAGTTCAGTAAGTTAGACTCATATATATGACAACTAGAGTTCTAGCTTCTAGAAAACAGAAACACACACATTATCATTACAACCATCTCGACACCTTGAACAGAGATAGAGCAGAAGTCCTTTAACATTCTCTCTCTTCCAGAACCCCAGTCGCATGGGGTTGAGCCCCTGATTTCCTTCACCAGGACTTTCTGTCCTTGACATACATGCCTTGGCTCTCCATTATCAATGCCTCCCTTGACTTACCCCCATTCGAGTAGCCACCTGACACTTCTTCTTAATGAAGAAGCCATCTACACCACCCTTCCCAAAATCTCCGTTGTGCAATCGTTACATGACAGAGACTGTCCAGTCAATGGTATTTGGGGAATACTCTGGGCAAATGCCTCCTGGGAACAATTCACACGAGGATGCGAAGAGCCCTGGGAAAGGCCACAGGAATAAGGAGGACTCAGTGCGACTTAAGCCATGTTTCCCAAGCTCGTCTGATCGTGGACATCAACCCCCTTTTAAAAATGCTTGAATTTGAGGCAGAGTAGTGATGCAGTCAAAAACTGTATTGGCACCCAAAGACCCTGGTGGGTGGGGTCTGAAAGAACTGTGAGAGGAAAATAAGAAGTGGGAAGAGAGGGTGTATAGAAAAGGATGAGGAAAAGAAAGGAAGGAGACGAGAATGGCAGACTGAGAGAGCAGGCTCACATGGCCTGGCCAGGGGAAGCTCCCTGGAAGCCCCCTGGAAGAGTGAGCTGGAGATGGCAAGGAGCCATGGTGGCTGGCAGAAGAGTGGCCGGTGTGGAGAGTGTGGTACCGCAGCAAGGCAGCATCGTGAGCTGGTCCTTGGCGATGCCAGGGATGGGGAAAGTTGATTTGTGCATCAGCCGTTGTGGAAGAAGTTTGACGAAACTTGGAGAAGCGGAGCAGTGTGGAACACTGGCGAAGAAGCCAAGAGAAGGTGCTGGAGAAAGACTGGACTTTGCAGAGTGCCTGCCTCAGGTTGGGAGGGGTAAAGGGGCACCATCCTAGACTGTGTCTTTGGGACCTTTGGGACTGAAATGGTGACTGGGGTAAGATAACTGCCACTTGTGGCTTTAAGGACTTCTCATTTTCCTGTTGAATCTCCTTGTTAATAAAACCCTGTTGTTTAAATTGCTTTGTGACTTTGGCAACTGCTGTGTGTGTGGGTGATGCAGACCTGTGGCTTGTTGGTGAGAGGTTTCTGCCCCTTTTGACCTAATTTCAAAATCACTTTACATCCCAGTTCTGACAGTTTATCCCCACAGCCCTACTCTCTCCTCTCCCATATAGTCACCTAAAAACATCCTAAAGTATTTTCCAGGGCCCAAAGTACACAGGGTAATGTCTATCTCACACACACACACACACAAACACACACACACACACACAC
>PVHY01024378.1:0-11640 GCA_004024945.1 Uropsilus gracilis
CGGTGCTCGTGAAGCTGTAGTGAAACTGGCCATACATGCATTCCAGGCAGTTTTTCTAGTTGGTATATGTTTGGAAGACTGGAAATATGTACGAGGTGCCATAAAAGTATTCACATTTCTGATCATATAACACTATATTTTGGGAAGAAAGCCTGGAAATAATTCAGTAGAAGTGTGTGCGTACACAAATAAGTAAAGATGTTTATCGAACATGACTGATAGTAGTGAAAAGTTGTTTAAAAGTAAATTCCTTGATAACATGCTAATACTATGTTGAAGGTCACCTCAAGAACAACCATTGAAAACAGTAGTTTTAGCTTGCAAATTTTGTCTTTTACAAATTTGATGAACGTGTGAGCACATGGATAGAGCTAGAAGAAATCATGCTTGTGGAAATAAATCGGGAAGAAAATGAGAAATACTGGATGATCTCACCTATAGGTGGCATAGAGGGAAAACAAACAAATGAAAGGACAAGTCAAACTTAAAACTAACAAACTGTCAGCAGAACTGAAGCATACACCAAGGGGAGAGGGTGAGGGTTAAAATCGGGGCGGCGGGGGCACAAGAGATCAAGGTGATGGCTCATGGGTGACAAGGTGGTGGGAGAACCTTGAGGTATACAATGATGTTTTATATACATATATATGTACATGAAACATATACACATACATATGTAAATTTAAAAAGAATTTTAAAATTTTAAACAATTTTGTCAATTAAAACAATTATCTTTTTTACTGATCCATTGTGCGGTTTCCCTGTCTTCCCCCTATAAATGAGAACATTTAATAATTTTCTTTTTCCTGCTGACTTATTTCCCTGAACATAATTCCTTCCAGCCCCATCGATATTGCTGTAAACAACTTGTGTTTGCATTTTTGATTGCTGAGTAATATTCCATCGTGTGTATAGACCACATCTTCTTGATCCACACATCTGTTTGGGGGCATCTGGGCTGTTTTTATCTCTTGGTCATAAGCATAGGAGTGCAGGTATTCTGTGGGGTCAGTGCTTTAGTATCCAGTGGGTAGATTCTCAGGAGTGGTATTACCAAATCATATGGTATATCCGAGGCCTCCAGCAGAGAAGGGGAAAGGATGGGGTCAAAATGTGGGGGGGTTGTAGAGCACAAGGAACTGTGGTGATGATTCATGGGAGCTGTGGTGGCGGGAGAATTTTGGGGACCAACACTTTAAGGGAGAAATCAAATATTGTACAAAAATGAACAAGGATGTAAGAAAATTTAAAATACTAATACATAATAGAAAGTCTCCATTTTCCAATTTGCCGACATAAAACTAATAAAGAGAAAGCAGCAGCTTTGAATATTTATGGACAAATAGTGAAAAACAGCGTAGACATTAATAAGTATATACTGATTGCCATTGCCGTATTGCAAATCACATCATAAAAATAATTGAAATAGGGGAAGGCGGTGGGATTGCGTTTTTCTCTAGCAGTGTTTGTATTTGTCTTTTCAGTCATAGAAGAGGGACAGGCCTTTCCCCCCATAATAGTGTTGCTTTATTATTTCCCTCAATAGCAGAGGGAAAAGCTTTCCCTTGCCTGCTCCTTCACACGGTGTTAACATTTGCTGCCTTCTCTGTGCCAAACAAGATGATTTGCTCTTTTCTGCTTGCCCACAATGCGTAGGAAGCAGATTGTTGTAGGAAATGATGTTTGGAACTGGAACTCCGTCTAGTTAATCAGTGAAGAGGTCTCTTCAGCTGCGTAGGACTAATTAACATCTCGTGACTATCAACCTTTATTTGATTTTTCTTCTTTCCTGGAATGTTCTTGGGGTTCAACACAGGATTATTTGAAAAACTTTCATGGATGATCATTGTTTGAACAGATAGTTACTCAGATGTGTCAGAATTCAGAGTCCCTCAGGGTATGCTGTGTACCTTTCTTCTTAGACCAGCTGACTCCTCTTCCCCAGAGGCAACCAGTGTTATCAGGCTTTGCTTATCCTTTCAATGGATACTGGAGAGAGATATGCAAATATATGTGTAATTAAAAATATTTTCATGCAAATGTTAGCTTTGTCTATGCACTGTTCTCTACCTTGTGTTTTTAGTAAACCTTGGTGGTCATTACTGTTCAGTGTGAAATACTTGGAATAGCAGTGGCTTGTGTTAGCTATGGTTTTAAAAGCCCAAGCTTCACAGGAAAAAATAGATGTCATGAGTCACATCAGAACTTTAAAACTTTTATGCTTCACAGGGAATTATCAAAAAAGTGGAAAGACAAACCATAGAATGGGAGAAAATCTTTGCAAATTACCTTTCTCATAAGGAACTTGCATCTAGAGTATATCAAAGAACTCATTTAGCTCAATAATTAAAAAGGTAAACAGGCCAATTTTTTTAAAAAGGCAAGGATCTCAGTACGCCTGTCTCCAGAGAAGATAGATAAATGACCAGTGAACACTCGAAAATATGTGAACATCAGGGAGTGCAATTCCCTGCAATTACCAGTTACTGTAATGCTTCAGTTCCATACCCATGTGAGTTGCTCAAATCAAAAAGACTTGAGGTGAGGATGAAATTGGGTAACAAAACAGGCGAAACAGAGTACTTTTCTAAATTTACAATCAGAAGCAGCTGGCCTATTAAATCTAGCCACTCATCAGGTTCGTTCCCAGCCCATGCGAGCAGTAGCATGACCACATTATCTTAAAAAGAGACCGGAACTGATTTTTTACTTCTAAAAAGACAAAATAAAGGTCACTGAGGGTACAAGGCACCCCTTTGATTATCTTACCAACCAGTTCAGTGTCTAGTCCAAAAAGCTGCACGTGGGTCCACAAAATGGTGATTATTCCATATTCGAGCCAGATGAAGAAACCAAGATGGTGCCTTTGATCTTCTTCCAAAGTCACAGCTATTCACTTCAAACCAAATGAAGAGACCAAGATAGCATCATCGATCCTCCTTCCAAGGCAGGAGATTCAAATCCAACGAAGAAACCAAGATGGCGTCATTGATCTCCTCCAAAAGGCACAGCTCCAACATTCTTTCAGCTTCAACTCCAAAGTGGCCCAAACCCAACAAGACTCACTCGATACAACAGCAGAACCCACTTCAGATATCTCACAATGAAAACAACAACACTGCAAGTTCTCCTCAGGTCTCTAGACAATTCCCAAGTTTCATAATTTCAAAGTTAGAACAGGTTTTCAACTAGCATGTTCCAATTCAGCTTACAAAGGTCACATGTTTCTCCAGCATGCTTCTCACCAGTCTGGACTGGGCATGGAAGCCCACAGCACGGCTTCCTTCCCTGCCCTCCTGCCACACATAACAGTGGCAGCTCCAAGGCCTCCAGCCTCCCTGCCGCTCCTCTGCTCTCTGTCTTCCCCAGCTCTCTCTCTCTCCCTGTCTCTCCAGGCACACTCTTTCTTGAGTCCCCTCTCTCTGTTCCTCTTATGAGAAACCTTGGCTTCCCTTCTCCAAGTCTCTGCCTACCAGAGCACAATGACTGCTATCCTGATGCAACATTACCTTGCTGGGGCCATGGCCCCTCAATTTCACCACTGCACCCATATCCATTATACGGAGAAACTTGTATCCCCATGTATTGCTGGAGGAAATCTAGGATGGTACAACCACTTTGGAAAACAGCCTGCCACTTCTGAAGGTTGAATATAGTGTCAGTATTTGACCCAGCTATTCCAGACATGGGAACATACTGGAGAGAAACAAAGATCGTAGATCTGTTCACAATAGCTTGACTCATAATAACCAAAAGGTTAAAATGATAGGATGTTTCAACACATAAATTGATGGTAAGCAAAAGTGTCCTGTCCATACTGTCAAATATTATTTGGCTGTGAAGGGGGATGGAATACTGATGCATGCCCAAATACAGATGGACCTTGAGAATATTAGACTGAATGAAGGAACTCTTTCATGGAAGAGCACATAGCGTATGATTTCACTAACGAAATGTCTAGAACAGTCAGGTCTGGAACTCCAAACGAAGATTAGTGGGCACCCAGGACTGGGAAACTTGGAGATGGAGGGTGTCTGAGGGGTACGGGGTACTCTTGGGGGTCACGACAGTGTTCTACAATTAATTGTACTACAGATTGCATGACTCTGAGTATATGAAAAGACTTTGGATTGTATGCTTTAAATGTGCAAATTTTATGTGACTCAAGACTCAAGAAAGCTCTTATAAAATTAAAACTAATAGGCCTAATTATGGATTCTCTATGTTAAATAAAGTTCTATATATTCAGATAAAAATCTTTTCTCTCTTCCCCCTCCTGACTAAATCCCCTCTTCCCCCCCCCACCCACCCTGGGCTAAAAATAAAATTCTATCATAGTTCACTGACCTGCCTTTCTTCTGATGGGAAATTTAAGTTATGTGTAAGTTTTGTTATAATAAATGGCTCTGTAATTAATAATCTCTTCTGAAGCTCACTCTGTGGTTGGCATATTGAAAGGAATTCAAGGTGTAAGTAGAATATATTCATAGACACAGTGTCATTTAAAAAGATGGTGTAGGGTTGACTGTGGGGCAAAAGCGAGTGGTCATTCACCTCCATCTTTTGCTTTTTCCTTGTAGCCACTGAGTGTACCCAGCACTACATGATCTTCGTGTTATTAATCAGACTTTTTGACAAAGAAAGTATGTTTTTCCAAACATATTTCTGTCCTACGGTACAGAATGGGAGTGACTGCAAAGAACTTTGTGGTGGGGATGCACTCTTAAGGTTTTTTTCTGAGGGATCAGCTTAATTTATAAATATGAAAAGCAAAATACTCCAGGAATGCGTTTCCCTTATTGGCTCTAAAGGATATTTATAAATGGCTTTTTTATCATTCTGGGAAATCATGTCATTATCAAAACACGCGGATGCACAGTCCATCTGCATCCTCTTCTAAATCACGGCCTTTCCAGAGACTTGGGCCATTTGACCTCTGTCTTGCTCCTGCACACGCAGAGAAGGGTGAGCTGGTCATCTGGGTCCTGAGTGATGCCCGCACGCTAATTCCTTGGGGGCATGAGCCACACACCCTGTTACTTGAAAACTGGACTCTGTGAGGGCGGTACCGACCTGTTGTATGCCTGTGCTCTTTGCAGAAGAGGAGCTGGAGAGCTCTCCTGTATTTATAACTTCTTTTTCCTCCACCGTTGCTGTTGTGTTTCATGTGCTTTTTTTAATTTTTTTTTTTTTTTTATGATTAAAAATTCAGGTCTTTAGGGGCCGGGCACAATGGCTCGTGCCTGTAAGCTTCAGCCTATGAAGTGGCCGGGGCAAGGGATCGCGGTTCGAGTCCCGCCTGGGGCCATAGCGAGACCTAGTTCCAAAAAATAGCTGGGCGTGGTGGCGCGCGCCTGTCATCCCAGCTACCTGGGAAGCTGAGGCTGGGGATCGCTTGAGTCTGTGGTACCCCGGGCAACATGAGCCTACGGTTCCACGGGCAAAAATAGCGAAACCTAGTCTCAAAAAAATGAAAAATAAAAAATAAATTCAGGTCTTTAAAATGATTTACCTATTTATTTCTTTACATGGTTGTTCGTTTTTGTCCAACATGTGATTTATCCCCTCAGATAGCATCCTCACGATTCTCCCTCCAACACCCCGACACCCATGACCATCACCAGGGTCCCTTGTGCTCCTCCCTCCCCTTCAGCGGCCCCTCCCCCTCCTTAGGTACCTTTGAATCAGTCCTTTAGTCAGGTCACCTTTGTTTCTTTTGTTAGAATAACAATATTCTATGGCACTTGAAATACAATCACCGCCCCTCCCCCCCTCCCCCCTTAGTCGGTTCACTCATTATTCACCCCATAGCTGTTATGCCACAGACAATTACCAACAGATGAGGAACCCAGGTGAGCCCAAGCTGGCAGCCCAAAGCTCAGTGGGCAGAGGCTGCGGATGCCAGGCTGAGCAGTGGTGGGGGGTAGTGAGGGGGGTGGGGGGCATGATGAGTGTACAGACAGCCTAGCAGGTGAGGCCTGGCAGGCCTGGATGTGCCTCCCGTCGTGATGCTGGTTCTGTCTCTGCAGTGCTCCACTGGGACGCTGGACTACATCCTGCAGCGCTGCCAGCTGGGGCTGCAGAACCTTTGCGAAGAGGCGGACAGCGGGGACGTGGTGCTCAAGTCCCTGGAGCCCGCGGTTCTGAAGCAAGGAGAAGACATCCACAACGAGGTGAGGGCTTGGCAGAACCAGCAGGGCTCCTACCTGCGTGCTGACAGGTTGATCTGCTGGGATCTCTCCCAGGTCCAAGAGGGGAGGCAGCTCTGTTGGAGATGGGGGGAGCTTGAGGCACTGTAGGTGTCACCAGAGGGGGCTTGGCCAGGTCGTGCCACGGCTCCCTACCTGCATTTCTTCAGAAAATACGGAGACGGAGCCTGCCTTTGAGGGACCCTGACTCTCTTACACAGGTAGCAGCCTGGCGGATCCGTGCTGCCAACTAAGACCTGGTCTTGATCTTCCATGTCTGCTAGTGACTCGGTCCTTTATTCTGAGGAGAGACGCTCTCTTCCAAGGCCGCTGACTATGTGACCGTCCTTGCGACTTTGTGACGCTGCCGTCATCCCTGGAGCCTCCGGCCAAGGCCCTCTGCCAGGGAAGCAGCGCTCACTTCCGATGCCCGGGACTGGCTCGCTTCCTTTCCCCATGCCCAGGCGGGTTCTGCATTTCCTCTCATGAGCCCTGACTCATGACGCTGCTGGTAGCTCCTGCCTCAGGGTCGGGCGGCGCTTGTGAGCCTGGTGACCTCTCTGAACGAAACTGGGGAGCAAACTGAGGTCCTTCCCCACGCTGATGGTCAAGAAATTCTAATCTCGAAATCCAGGTCTATCCTTCTCTAAAAAAAGCCCTTGGGGTCTTAGCAGTCAGACTGACAAGAAGGGGGCGTTCTTTCTCCATAGGCTTTCCCCCGTCTTTCCTGGTGTTCCCCCGTGACCGATGCGATGTCTTCTTAGCAGCAGCGGGTGGGGGACTCTGTAGAACTACCCTGCTTAGTTCAAGCAGAACAGTGTCCTTGAGACCCGTCTGTGGACTTGGTATGTCTTGGAGCCGAGACGTGCAAGGAACCTTTGCTCCTTGAGTCTAGTCCAGGGTTGAATGGGAGAGACATCTGGAATCTAAACAGCCTGTGGGCCAGGCTTCTCTGCCTGTCTCCCCCCACCCCTCTAGCCCCATCTCTGATTCTCCAAGGTCGTCTCTGTACTATAAGAACTAAGTCCATGGTTGCGACCCACTGCCGGACCCAGGTCAGCCTGGCCTGAGCACTTACTGCTCTCTCCGTACCGTGTCGTCTTGTGACATGGAAGCACGAGTGTCCGTGATCGTGAGCCTGGCTCTCACTGCCCTTTCCTCACTTGCCAAGGCCTTTGCTGGGCAGGCGACAGGAGGAGCCCTGGGTGGGACACACCGCACAACTTTCAGGCTGTGTGGACTTGGAAGTGGCTTTCAGGCTGTGTAGACTTGGAAGTGGCTTCTTCTCCCCATCTGAGATGGTTTCTAATGAAGCCGTTTGGATTGCTTCCAGAACTGGAACAGAGTACCTTAAGTTTGTTCCTTCCCCCCCACTCTCCCCTCCACCCCGACTCAAGATGCTGAGACAAGATTTGGTGTGTTTACAAGCAGACTCTCGCCCTGTGTTACCAAGCGTCTGTTTCCCTTCTTAAAAATAGTAACATGGGAGTTCAGCCTTCTCCCTCACCAGCACATCTCCCCTGGAATAATGCCTTATTTGATGTGATACTCCGTTTTCATTTTGCTCCTATTAGAATGACCCTTTCCTAAGAACTGCTGTCCAGACACCGTTGGCGGTGTAGACTGGATCTGAACACCTTTCACTGGTCTATCTTCCTCCATGGAGTAACTTAACTCGCTCCCTGCAGTGAGACACGAACACAGTGGGCGTCTTTCCACGTCGCTGAGGGATACAGGAGCTGACCCAGGACCAAGTCTGGTGCCCGGACTAACGTGGCTGAAGAGAAGTAGGTGACAGGCCGCAGACCTGTTAAGAGTGACGGCGCAGTTTCTACCTTACGGTGAGGTAGCGGCCTAGGAGTTGAGGCTGACTTGGGTCCCCAATACTAAGTGCCTTGTGACTGAGAGCCCAAACCTAACAGGTATTTCCAGGTGAGAATCGTTTCTTGCTCCGTCTCCTTTGTGACTCTTGCACGGAGAAGGCCATAGTGCAGCTGACAGTTAAGATCATAGAGCTAAGACCGCAGCTAAGAAGCCCACACTGTGTGAACGTGGTTGTTTCCCCTGGTGATTCAGAAGGCCTGTCCAGATCCCGCGGTGGTGCCGTGGGCTAGCGTGTGCCACCCGAGGAAGGGCATCCTTGCCTTTACGTGACAGTCGCTCGGAAGAGAGCAGAATAGTGAATCTTAGAGCCGTGTGTCCCAGGTGTGTGGATTTGGCCAGTGAGCTTCTTGGCTCTCGCGAGAGCTCCGTGTCTCCCTGCGGTGGGAGCAGGGAGAGACCCTCTGACCTGTGGACACCTCTCTGGCTTCTGCTGGGTCACTGAGGCCTCCTTGCAAACCCTCCTGTCAGGGTTAGAACGTTGTCCTCAGGAGGGCGGCCAAGTTAGCTTTCCGTTGAGCCTCGAAGCACCTTGCACCGTTCCCTTCTCATCCCCAGAGCTCTGTCTGGAGTTCAGAAATGTCTTTGTGGTTTGGTGCTGGTGGTCACACAGACTCTGCATGAAGCCTTTGGAACCCTCCTCTGCTTCCTTGATTCACTTCAGAAAGGAGCCTTCTGCTGCTCTTGGCAGGAAGGCCATGGGGGAGGGTGGCGTTTGGGTCAAGTCTGGCTGTGGCTTCTGTGCACAGCGCTGACATGGCAACACTGGGATGCGGAGTGAGACATGTGTGCCAGGGGATGGATGCCCACGGAGGCGGCATCTCGTGGGAAGCTCTTCAACTCATGAATAACACTCGGCGGGGCGCGAGTGCTCCGTGCTGTGAGCTCTCAGACTAACCTTGGGGAGAACGGGCTAGGCGTGAGTCGATTTGAAGGTCAAAGCTTTTCCAGAAAAGTCTCCTGAGATCAGGAGAACCTTGAGGACAATGGGTTCTAGGCCCACGGCCCTGTTCAGCTCATCGTCTTCACATCCAGCTAGTGCCTGGCACAGTAGACCTTTCATTATTAACCCGCTTCATCCGCACCACAAGCCTGTGTGGTTATTATATAGTTACTCTTATTTTACAGATGCCAGAGCTGTTCAGTAGCGGAGCACAATTTTGAACGGACTCCAGAGCAGTTATTTTCATCTGTGACGCTGTTTGCCTCACAAGAGAGCTGGGCATCGGCAGAGGAAAATGGAATCATGATTTATGATAGTGAACAAGGTCCATTCCTTCGCTCTCTGCTCTGAGAGCAAAATCTCCTGGCATGGCCCTTGCCTTGCCTCTGCGTGTGAATCTACTGGGCTCTAGATTCTGGGGTTCCCTGTTAGGGTGCAGGAACTACTCATATATGCAAATCTTTTTTTTAAATTTCCTGGTGTATCGTGGACTCCAGGACTTATATGCCTCGTTGATGATTATAACTAGCTCAGAGATTAAAAAAGAAAACCCTTTCAGATCTTTTGAACTCTTCTAAACATAGATCTTGATGCTTTGCCAATAGTCTTGTTAGTGGGAATGAATTTCATGTGAAATCTGTTAAAAAGACCTTTTTTTCTTGTAACTTGCATCTTCACCGAAGTTGAATTACACTTACGTTCATTCTCCTTTCCAAAGCAATCAGGTTTCCTTCGTTAACCACTGTCCTTTAATACCGCAGATAAAGTTTAGTGACTTTTGTCTTAATATTGTCTACATTCCTTTATTATTTGTGGCTTTTTTTTTTTGTTTAAACAGCTTTAACTGAAATCAGTTCTACATATCAAACATTTAGTTAACGTAAACTAAAACCCTTTCATATAACTTGGTGTCCTCAGGTTAGTTATTTGAGCCATTTTCACCATTGTTAGAGCTTCACAACTTGCTTTTGTTTGCCTTGTGAAAGTTCGATATGGGTAAACAAACAAAAAAAATTCTTTGTGGGAACAGGTGAAGATTATAATAGTTCTGTGTCTGTATATGGAACATGATTACCTTAGCAAAGCCAGTTGACCCCAACATTAAGTTGCAAAAGTCCTACTTTTTTTTTTAGGGGCCAGAGTTATTAAAAAAAAAAAGTATTGGGAATAAATCAAAATGTACTTTGATGCTAAATTTGATTTTTGAGTGAGTGGAAGATGAGTGAGAGGAGACTTGGAAAACAGAAGCACTTCATTTCACCAAAGCTTTCCTTGGCTTTTCCTCTTCATATGTTCACATCATTTCAGCTTTGAGGGGCTTCCCTGATGCGGACTTCAGGAAGAGTTTGATCAAGAGTCAGCGCTGGTTGTTTGCTGTCCCTATTCTTCCCATTAGGTGGCAGAATGGCTGCTGCGTTCTTTTCAAGTGCCTCTGAAAGGCTCAGCGTTCACCCTGCAAATCTGCCTAGTCCCTTCTGGCCCAGTACTGTGACTAGAGAAATAGTCTGCGCTGAACGGCTGAGGTTTGAATCCCACTGTTCTTTTAGGACATTGGAGCTAAACCCCTTCCCCAGACTCTATGGACTGAAACTGGGAAGGAGCTGGATTACCAAGTATGTAAAGGACTTTTTCTAGAACAAAAGGCAGATAATTGTAGTTTGCATAGGAGGTTCCTAGGAAGGAAATGAAGTTATTGGTGTCTTTGCTGCTCTCTGTACCTATTATTCTTTGCCCTGAGTTAAAAGGTGACAAGTTGAATGCTTCTGTAGGCTTCATGTATTCCTCCATGATTACTACTTTAGGATCTCAGTATCTTTTATCCATTAATGGACAGTTTCCTCATGTCTGACTCATAAATGTGATTGGAGACCCGTCCCCAGCCTGAACTGGGTTATCGTACTGAAAAGAACCTCAGCGTTAAGACTATTTTCTTGGCTTTGCAAAAAGGCTCTGGAGACTCCAGGTTATATCGGGAATTGGTTAGGCTGAGCTTTTCACACATTCTTGCCCCCTACAGCTATTAAGTTACTGGAGGAGAATTGATTGATGAAGTTATTGTCCTTGATTGTCTATCACAAGGTCATTACAACACTGCTTTATCTTTATCGTCCACAGGTTGAGTTTGAGTGGCTGAGACAGTTTTGGTTTCAAGGCAATCGATACAGAAAGTGCACTGATTGGTGGTATCAACCCATGGCCCAACTGGAGGAGCAGTGGAAGAAGATGGAAGGCGTGGTGAGTGCCCCAGCACTGCGACTAGGGGGGTGGAAAACCCTCTGCGTCCTCATTTGCATCAGTGCATGCATATTCATTTATTCTAAATCACTGAGTTTGGGAACTCTTGGTCGGCATGGGAATGACCAAGATTGTGTCAGGGCAGCCTGGCTTTGGTGCAACAAGCATTGGTTGAGGATTCCCTTCCTCTGTGTGTGTGTGTATGTGTGTGGGGGGGTCTTCTGGAGTATATTGGGGGGCCAAAATGTGAGAGAGCAACACAACACACCCTAAATCACAGTTGCATTCTTCTGTGCACCAGGCACTATGCTGAAGCTTTTCCCTCTGTTACCTTTAAAGATTCCCAAGCAGTCCTCCGAGGTGTGGCCACTGTGAAGCCTTAATTTATGGATG
>PVHY01024379.1:0-19682 GCA_004024945.1 Uropsilus gracilis
TTTTGCATATCAATGGTAAAGGTGATCAGTGAAAATGCTAATGAAGAGTGTGTAGCCTGCTTTGTAGAGAGTAGCAGGCAGATAAGTGTATCCAGTTAAGGTTAAAGGTAATTGCAAAGGAACTGCTTGTAGCCTGCTTTGGAGAAAGAAGCAAGCAGATAGGGGTAAACAGTTAAGTAAAGACAGAAAGTCTCTTTTTACCCTGTTTCAGATGGACATCTAATGGGGTCACATAAAAATAGACAGTGACCCCTAAGTGATAGAAAGTGATATCATGTCAAAAGGAGCAGGAGCTTCTAACCAACAAACCATAAGAAAAAAAGTTTTTTAAATGAAGCCCAGTGTTTGTTTGTTTGTTTGTTTTTACCAGATCTGTCTCATCTGCCCATAGCAGTTGCCAAAGTCACAAAACAGGTTAACAGGGTTTTATTTACAAGGAAATTAACCAGGAAAATGAAAAGTCCTCACAGCCACAGTGGCCAGTTATCCTAATCACCATTTTGTCCAAAAATCCAAAACACAAGTCCAAGATGGTGCCCTTTGCCCCTCCAAACCTCAGAGGTAGGCACTTTAACATAGTCCAGTTTTTTCCAGTGTCTTCTCTTTGCTGCTTCTCCAGTGTTCTGCACTGCTTCACTTCTCCAAGGTGTCTCAAACTTTTCCCACAATTGCTGATGCAGAAATCAGATTTTCAAATCCCTGGCCATCTCCAGCTCTCCAGCTGTCCATGCCACATTGCTGCGGTGCTACACTCTCCACACTGGCCACTCTCCTACTGATCACCATGGTTCCCTGCCACCTCCAGCTCACTCCTCAAGGAGCTTCCCTAGGCAGGCCACATGGATCTGTTCTCTCAGTTCGTCATAATCTTCTCTCCTCTTCCCAAAAGTCTCTCTCTCATCTATGCTCCTGCCTTTTTATCACTATCTTTTTTTTTTCTTCCTCCTAAAAGCCAAAGGCTCCAATTTCCCTCTACACACCCTCCGATGATACATTCTCTCATTCAGGACTCACACCTAGAATTTGCAACAAAGTAGAAGTACCCTTCCTGTTTAGGCCTCTTTTACCTCTGTGTTTTTCAGACACAGCTAATGCAATGCCTAAATTTTATGAAGAAATACACTGCCCATATTGGACATGGGGACTGCAGTCCTAAGCTGCCAGTCCTAACTGAATTCTGACCAAAAGCAATGATCTTGGAAGAGGGCCTTCAGACCCAGCTTTGATGACAGCTCTCGTGGACCTTGTAATGTTAGCCCAGGGAGGCTCTGAGCAGTGGGTCTGCACACACCAGGCCCACATTTCTGTTCTCTGTCCTACAGATACTGCAGTTAACGCTTTTTTGTTGTTTTAAGCTGATAAGGTTTTGATGATTTGTTATGTAGCAATAGAAAATCAACACAGAGAACATGAGCTTATCTTTTTCCAGTAATGCACACAGACACATGTAAAAACTGGAACTTATTCATCACTTAGTGACATTTCAGCAACACTTATGGATCTATGTATTGCAAAGATCTCATCTGTTCTTTTTTATCATCTGACTCTAAAATTTCTTAAATATCTGAAAGAATATGAAGTCCTATAGGAGTTGACTAGATCCTACTCTTCCTTATCTTTAGGAGAGGTACTAAATAAAATATGTTGTTCTTTTGAAACAGGGCAACCATGAAGGGACTTTTTGACTTGAACTTAAATACACATTTGCCTGCTTGTTTTTGCGAAGCAGGCTACTAGCAGTTTCTTTGCAATTACCTTTAACTTTAACTGGACATATCTATGCCTGCTTCTCTCTACCAAGCAGGCTACACACAGTTTATTAGCAATTGCCTTTACTGGAACTGGACACACTTAGGCTTGCTTTTCTCCCTAGGAAGCAAGCTACAAACAGTACATTAGCATTTACACTGTAGCTCCCTACTCTTGTATGCAAACATCAGCTACCAGCTTCTCTCTGCTTTTTTTCCCCTCTTTTAGACCTAAAAAGAAAAACTTAGAAACACAGTTTAAACTCTTGTGGGTTCTTTTCACCATCCCCAGCCTTCTCAACCAAAATATTAAACCAATGCAAGGCTATTAGTGCAGACTAACTTATTTTTAACAAAGTGATTTTTTAATTTATTTTAATAACTACAAAAGAAAGATGTAAGGAAAACTCTGATTACTTTAATATTGTTCAAAACCTTTTACAGCATTGTTTAAAGTCCTTTCCCAGATTGCCAAGAAATTTTTAGTTTCTCAGTTCTAATCATCTCAACAAAATCAGCCAGTCAAAGTTCAATCTGCGTGTTTAAAAACATCTTTTTTTTAGGCGCACTCCTTTAGCGTGCCCCAGCTCCTCCATGCTGTCCTCTTCTTGTCATTTAGGTAAAAACTTTATGGTACCGGACCCAGCAAAGTTCACTTTCTTTTCAGGCCTAACTTTTGCAGGGCCTCTTCCAGACACAAGATAAACTTAGCATAGCAAACTCCAATACAGAGTTTAAATCTGCAAACTTTTAAACTGCCTTTAGCACACATGCTGCTAGCCCAGGCCAGCTGAGGGTTGCAGGCCCCCGGTGGCCACATGGCCAAGCTCACATGGTTCACATCTCCATCTTACAAAATGGTCAAAACTAAATCACTCTCCTCCATAAATCTCTCTGTCTAACCTCCATATTGCATCCAATCCCTCTCTTTATTTTCACACCCTTTCTATATCCTAATTTCCCACCTTCCAAAAAACCTGTTTCACCTTCCTCCTTTCTACATCTCACTAAAAAAAAATATTCCAGCTAAGGTCATTCTCACATTTTAGCATTTGCCCTTAAAATCTACAATCTTAAACAAAAAACAATAGGGGGAGAGGAGTAGCACACCCTATCACTTTCAACCCAGTATCATAAGATCCTATTGTTACATTTATGAGATTTGTGTAGTTAACTCTTATGTGGCTTGACCATAAGTACATGTACCACTAAATAAAAGATAAATTTGGAACAGTGCATAGGGTGACAAAATGATATTTCTTTGGTGTTTATCTTGTGCCAGGTCATATGTTTTTAATGTAGATTAATTCATTTAATTCTTACAAAAACTTATAAAATACATGATACTGTTATCTTCATTTGTAAATGAGTAAACAAATGCTTGGGTAATTATATAAATTACCCAAAGTTTGAACCAGAATTCTGAAGTAGGACTGTCTGAGCTTAAAGTGCAGATATATTCACTACTTCTACATTGAAATTTACAAAATGCAGAGAATAGATTTAAAATAGAATAGATTTAAAATAGAATTTAGAATAGAATTTTGAAAGAGCTATCTCTTGTTTCTCTGGCACACTATCCTACATGCAAACTTCAGAAATGATTTCAAGAAATTATTTTAGTACAATTCATTCTTAATGTTTTTACAATTCATTCTTAAATGTTTTTACCTTTTTGCTTTCTCAGTCTGCAGAAGTATGCACATTTGTAAAATCTTGGTATATATAAAAGCACCCATTACTATTAACATTCTTCAAAAATTGCTACTCTGAAATACCATCCTTGTAAAAAAAAATGTACATATTTCCTCCTTCTTTTATGGTACTATAATATTTTAAAATATTGGAACTTTCATCCATAAGTTCATCTGTTTTTCTATTTTTAAAGTAAGGTTAGGAAGCAGGGTCTAAGGGTAATTGTCAAAGTCAATGAGTTCTGAGTTCAGGTTCTGATAAAAGCAAGACAATAATATGCTAGCAAAAAAATACATTGAAATTTTCTGCTTGAAATTGACATATTAGATAGACCCAAAGGATACAAAAACACTTTATTTAAAAGGACACCTGTACTCAGGTGGTTATTGCAGCACTATTTATAATTGCCTGGATATGGAAACAACCCAAATGCCCCCAAGCAGATGAAGGGATTAGAAGTTTTGGTATATGTACATAATGGAGTATTATTCATCAGTCAAAACAGACTAATTTGATGCATTTGTGATAACTTAGATGGACTTAGATGGAATCTTGTTAGCAGAAATAAGTCAAAAAGACAAAGAAATACTGGATTATCTCAACTATATGTGAGATATAGAGAAAACAAACAAAAGAACAAGGGAAATTTAAAACTAACTGATAACACAATGAAAGCATAGTGCAAGAGAAGGGGAGGAAGTAAAATTGGAGGGATGAGACAAGAAATTATGATGATGGTTCATGGGTGATAAGGTGGTGAGAGAACCTCAAGGTAGACAATGATATAAAATATTTGTGTGCATGCATCTGCATGCACATACAATTTAAAAAAATTAATATGAAAGAAAAAAATTGGTATATTAGGGTGACAGTTTGGTATGCACTATAATTTAAGGTTTAAAGAGTGCTGTAGTTTTTACACATACATGTACATCCTTAGAACTTATAAACATTAAAATATACATTGATTACAATGATCGAAACCTGAAAAGAAGTCAAAGAATACAGCTCTAAAATAGCATATAATCAAGCACTAAATCTGTTTTCCCTTGAAATTTCTTTTAGTATAGGTAAATATTAAACTTTCCAAATAACTATCATCTGTCAAGAAGAGAAATACCCAGGAATCTAAGGTTTTTTTAATTTTTAGGATCCATATCAATGCAAGTATCTGGAAACTACAAATTTTATGGTTAAACTGCATAGTTGTTCCATTCCTTTGAAACATTATTAGCTGGCAGCCTCTGTCTTGGAGAATGGATAAAAGATTTTAGCTCTATGCTGGTGGTCATAGCTGAAACCTAGTCCAGATATTATATGGATGTCTTTAATTATGTGGTTTTTAAAAATTCTCTTTCTACCCTTAGAGAAATTAAATGCAGTTATCTTTTAAAGTTGGCTTCTTCCTTTTTTGTTGCTGGGGACAAGAATCTCTACAAAAAGGCTTCATAGTGCTTTCATTGGTTTTTGTTTAAAAATATATCCTTGATCCTTTAACTCTTGGCCAGATTGATAGCATGGGGGCGGGGGGCAGAAATACCAATTGTGGATATGAGAGTCAAGTAGAGCTAGTAGAGCTTGATATGAAGTTCTTCCACCTATAGGAAGAAAAATTGGGGACAAATTGTACTCAATTTGGTAATTTATTAACTGGTCATAATAATATCTTGCTGACAAAGTAGAAATAAAATTTAAGTGATTTGTATATGATGTTCCATTTGTGTAGGAAATGGATCATGAATTTAGTGTTCTTTCTATGTTGGGGGGTGGGAGCTTAGAATCACAGAGGTTTTGTTTTGTTGTTCATTTTCTACTGTATGTCTGTAAACATGTACTTGTATGCCCACCTTATTATTACTTTTCAACGCTTCAAAGGAGATTAACACACCGTTTATTTCTTGCATGAACAGAACACAAATTTGGATTTCTGTCTTATGAATATTCTTTACATCTGAATCCCTCCTGGAGTTGTGATGTAGTGATTTTGCAACTGCTGGGAGAGGGGAGTAATTTCCCTCACCATTGCTATCATAGGAGATGTGTTTCTCCTTTATAAGTACTGTCGTGGAATATTAAAAAGCCAGTCTTTCGTGAATTGGCATGCAAAATTAAGTACCATTTATATTATTTCTATGGAAAACTGTGTTCTAACTTTCCATATATTGACAGAAGACAGATTTTTGTATAAAGCCACTTTATTTAAAAGCCCTTAATTTTATATATGAGTACATATATATACTTTTTTTTTTTCACAAAAGTAATATATACCTAACAGTGCATTACGATTAAAAAAGAAACTGATAGGAAAGTTCTGGATTTATAAAAAGAAATTAAGCTGTATCTTTAACTAATATAAAATATTTTCTCAGAAAAAAATTTAAGTTCTCTTTTTATTGCAAATGTTATGCTTTGTTTTCTTAAATAAATGCCATATTTCAAAGTTAAGTATTGCTATAGATTAGAAGCCTTTTGTCATTAAATAAGACATGGACCTTGGCACTTAACATCAGGAAATTCTTTATGCTAGTATGTTTACAAAGACAGATGTCTTTTAAACCACTTTTTTCATTTCTTCTTTGTTTTTCAAATGTATTTAATCTCCAACACTTGACTTGAATTAACTGAAAGTCTCTATAAAAGTTCAAGTAGTGCCTGAAAGCCTCTTTATTGCAAGTTAATTAAATAGAGTAATGAGCAGGAGTGGCCAAGGGAGAAAATGGAGAAATCAAATTACATCACAGAGTTATACTTAAATTATATAATGGTGAATTCAGGCAAGAAGCATAACATAGTGGGACATCACCCTCATGTGGAGGGCATGCCCCCGTATTGCAAGCTAAGGAATGGAACGTTGTTATGTAGCAGCTTTTCAATGTCTCCATGCTCCGAGAATTAGGCAACTCTGAGCATCATCCACCAAAATCCACTATCTATTCAGGTAAACCATATAAAACCATGTGAAACTTAGACTTTTTGTGTTTTTTTAGCCATTTTATAATAAACTGCCATGTGACAATGGAAAGACATGTTCCAATGAACAAATCCAAAATAACGAAATAATTTGTGGTTTTTAGCAATTACACTTGCTTTTGAACTTGGGTCTTCAGAAAGTAAAGTGGTTTTAATTACTTGTAATATCACAATAAGAGCAAAGTGAGTAAAATGTTATGTTGAAGAAATTAGGCTTAGAGCTATAAATTTTAAAAATTCTCTCCACTTCTTCATTAGGTATATATTTTGCTAGAATATGATTAGCTGACTTCACATTTAGGAGGTTTAAAGAAAAAAAGAAAAGCTTAGTGGATTACATCATTAGCTGATTAAAGAAAATGTTAACTAAAACATCACCATCAAGCATATGGACTGATCTAATTAGTTGATTACTAATTCAGATTTAGTGCTGAGTACCTTTACTTTGAACATCAATTTCAGCTTAATAGGAAGTTCTTCCTGCTTCTCTATCATCATAGAAAACAAGGCTTTGCAATTGGGCAATTAAAGAAGTAGATGAATGAATATTAGATTAAGGTCTTTCCTGACATACATTACTGACTGCCAACAAATGTTGTTCAGAGCATATTTGTTACAGAACAGGAAGCCATTGGTTACAGAACAGGAAGCCAACTAACAAAATGGCACCTTTCCACTTTATCAGATTCTCCTTCCTTCCAAATTCATGTTGTCTTTTATTTATTTATTTATTTATTTATTTATTTATTTATTTATTTATTTATTTATTTATTTATTTATTTAGCTCTAGTAAGTGACCATATAGACTATCCCTTGGATTTAGGGACAAATAAGATTTAACATTTGTCTTTAAGTTTCATATTATACTGGACAAAAATTTCAGGATGTTACTAGCTGTGATTAATTATGATTACTATGAGTATTGTGAGAGAAGAAAGTGGGCACTGGGAATTACAATGGCAGAACAGAGAAAATGTGTATAATAAAGTATGGGTTGGGTGTTATGAATCTGAGAATACAGAATGGTGTTACAACAAAGGTAAGTAGGGGAAATTGACTATGCCTTTTTCACTTCCTTCCCTTATCTGATTTTTTAAATGCTGGTATCATTACTTGGCTCTCTTCCAATCTTACTCTGATTTCAAGATTTTCATTTCTTCCCCCCCCCACCACCAAATCCTTCCATCCCTTTTAATCCAGAAGCCAATAACTTTATCTTTATAGTGACAATGGCTTGGAGGTTTACTCACTAATAATGTCATTATTTCTCATATCTATTCAGAAAAATAACATTTAAATGGCAAGTATTGCTTCAATTTTGCATATGTAAAACTTGAGTGACAAATAATGATACAGATTTGCCTAGATTTATACAAACACACAAATGGAAGATCTAAAATGGGAATGAATAAAACCCCAGAATCGGATGCTTAGACAAATACTTTATATCATACACAGTCACCTTGGGTTTCATTAATAGGCTTTTTATTGGAACAGAAAATGTCAGATTGCATTTAGAAATATCATAAACCTGTACATGTTTCAGGATAATGCAAAATATATTTAAAACTCTGAATTCCCAGGATATGAATGTATAAAATGTTATGTATTTATTTTTTCGTTATATGCATTATCATTTAGAAATGTAATATTATGAAACAATTATGCAATTCTTGGGATGAATATGTGAATTAGTGTGAATGTGTGTGGGGTATGCATGTGTGGGTGATATGATATTTGGTCTTATTATAATGGCAGTTGGAATGGTTGATTAGTCTATAGAGATTGGTAGTAATTAGTATGACAGACAAAAGGAGGAAAGGTAGTCCATTTAGGCCTCAGGCTGAACTAATTTTAATATTAAGCATTTATCTAATATCCACAAATAGGGAATAGTTATTAGCAAATATTGAAGTCAAAATCATATTTGTAGTTTTGCAGCAGAGGTAAAAATTGCCCAGTTTCAGTAAAATCATGGGTTTGGTGCATGAAGATAATATTATGAAAATATTGACTGGATAAAACTATACTAGGAAAATTAGTTTGAGCTCATCTTTTCTAATAAATGTTAATGGTTTTAACACCACGTTTTCAGTCAAGAAAATTTTATAAGCTTTGCACAATAATAGAAAATTCAAATTTTATATCATATGTATTCATAAACATATATAAGCATCAAATATGTATTTATAAATGGTTGATCTACACATTAAATCAACACCTTTTCTGACTTTAAATAAGACAGATAGCATTCCAAAGACTACTTATTCTTTATTCCAAAGAAAATGACTGATGCAAATTTTTAAAGATTTGGTGAATTGGAGATTTGGGAATTTGATCCTCTTGACTTTTTCTTTTTTAAGGTTTCATATAGATTTTTATTTTTTTAATTTTATTTTATTATTTTTTATATGTCACATCAATTTAATCTCCATTTAATTTCCCGGGATCACCCTCCCTTCCCTGATCATTCCAGCTGTTCCCCACCCTCCCACTGTGTAATTTCACTTGGTTGTCCATATATTAGTGAGACCCTTTGGTTTCTGTCTTTTTCTTTCTGACTCATTTCTGCTAGTATGATTTCTTCTAGGTACATCCAAGTTTCAATAAATTCATCAAATTTGTCATTTTTAATTGATGAGTAATACTCCATTGTGTATATATACCACATCTTCAACCATTCATCTGTTTTGGGATGTTTGGGTTGTTTCCATGTCCTTGCAATTATAAGCAGTGCTGCAATGAACATCCAAGCACAGGTGTCCTTTTGTACCCACATTGAGGTCTCCTTTGGGTAGATTCCCAAAAGAGCGATTGCTGGGTCAAATGGTAGTTCCATTTTCATTAGTTTGCGCATCTTCCACACTGCTTTCCATAGTGGCTGGACCAGTCATTCCCACCAGCAGTGTAAGAGTGTTCCTTTCTCTCCACATCCTCACCAGCACTTATTGTTGCCTGTATTTTTGATGTGGGCCATTCTTACTGGTGTAATGTGGTATCTAATTGTAGTTTTGATTTGCATTTCTCTGATTGCCAGTGACATTGAGCAGTTTTTCATGTGCCTGTTGGCCATTTGTATTTCCTCTTTGGAGAAGTATCTTTTTAGTTATTCTCCCCACTTTTTGATTGGGCATCTGTTTTGTTTTTGTTTAGTTGTGTAAGTTCCTTATGGATCTGTGTTATTAAACCCTTATCACTCTTGTGGAGGGCGAAAATTTTTTCCCATTTGGTTCAGCTTCTTTTGTTTTTTTTCTGTTGTGTTTTTTGCTGTACAGAAGCTTTTTAGCTTGATGTAATCCCATCTATTTGTTTTCCTTCAGTTTTTTTTTTTGCCATCTGTAGATGTTTCCAAAAAGTGATTTCTAAATTGTATTTCATGGAGGGTTTTGCCCAGGTTTTCCTCTATGTATGTTATGGTTTCAAGTCTTACATCTAAGTCCTTTATCCATTTTGAGTTGGTTTTTGTACATGGTGTGAGGATGTTGTCTTGGTCCATTTTTTTTGCAGGTCTGAGTCCAATTTTCCCAGCATCATTTATTGAAAAGGCTATCTTTGCTCCAATGTAAGTTTTTCCCCCCTTTGTCAAAGATAAGTTGACTATATATGTGTGGTTTTATTTCCAGGCTCTCAATTCTGTTCCATTGGTCTGATTGTCTGTTGTTGTACCAGTACCATGCTGTTTTAATTATTATGGCTTTGTAGTATAACTTGAAGTCTGGAATAGTTAGGCCTCCATTGTCTCTTTTTTTGGCCAGGAGGTTTCTGATATTTGAGGTCTTTTGTTATTCCATATGAATTTCTGTAATTTTTGTTCTATCTCTTTAAAGAATGTCATTGGAATTTTTATAGGGATTGCATTGAATCTGTAGATTGCTTTTGGTTGAATGGCCATCTTGATGATGTTAATTCTTCCAATCCATGAGCAAGGAATGTCTTTTCATTTCCTTATGTCTTCTTCTATCTCTTTTAGCAGTGTTTAAAGTATTCTTTGTATAGTTTTTTCACATGCTTTGTTAGGTTTATTCCCCGGTATGTAATTGTTTTTGGTGCTATGGTAAATGGGATTTTTTTTTAATTTCTTCTTCTTCTGTTTGACTTTTTGCATATAGAAAGACTATTGACTCTGTGTGTTTATTTTGTAACTAGCTACCCTACTGAACTGTTCCATTGCTTTGAGAAGTTTTTCTATAGATTTTTTTTGTGGGTTCTCTACATAAAGAATCATATCATCTGCATATAATGATAGCTTCAGTTCCTCTTTTGCTATTTGTATCCCTTTTATATCTTTCTCTTGCCTTATTGCCCTGGCTAGAACTTCCAGTACATGTTAAAAAGTAGTGGAGAGAGTGGGCATCCTTGTCTGGTTCCAGATCTTAATTGGAATGATTTTAGTTTTTCCCCATTTAAGATGATGTTTGCTGTAGGTCTATCATAGATGGCTTTTATTATGTTGAGGTATGTTCCTTTGATCCCCAATTTTTCAAAGACTTTTATCATGAATAGGTGCTGGACTTTGTCGAATGCTTTCTCTGCATCAATTGATATTATCATGTGATTTTTGTTTTTTTTTCTTGTTGATGTGGTGGGTTATGTTAATTGATTTCTGGATGTTGAACCATTCTTGTACCCCTGGGATAAATCCGACTTGGTCATGGTGAATAATGCTTTTTGTGCATCATTGGATTCGATTTTATAGGATTTTGTTTAGAATTTTTGCATCCATGTTCACTAGGGAAATTGATTTGTAGTTTTCTTTCTTGGTTCTGTCTTTATTTGGTTTTGGTATGAGAGTGGTGTTTCCTTCATAGAATGTGTTTGGGAACTTTCCCTCTTTCTCAATTTTTTGGAATAGTTTTAGTGATATAGGTGTTATTTCCACTTTGAATATCATGTAGAATTCATTTGTAAATCCATCTGGTCCTGGGCTATTGTTTTTAGGGAGAGTTTTGATGACTGCTTCAATTTTGCTGCTTGTGATTGGATTATTTAGGTTCTCTGTTTCTTCTTTGCTCAATTTTGGGTAGCTGTATTTTTCCAGGAATCTGTCCACCTCATCCAGGTTGTTGTGTGTGTTTCCATATAGATAGATGTTCATAGTAGTCTCTGATTATCCTTTGGAATTCTTTTGTGTCTGTTGTAATTTCTCCTCTCTCATCTGTGATTCTGTTTATTTGAATGTTTTCTCCATTCGCTTCTCGCTTGAAGTGTCTCTTCAGAGAAATTTGAGGTCAGCCTGATGGGCTTTCCTTTGTAGGTTATCTGTTTCCTCTCTCTAGTCATTCTCATTAGTTTTTCTTTATCGTGGACTCTTGGAACTTTTACAATTATGTGTTTTGCTCTGGTTATTCTTTCATTAAAATAGTTTGGTGTCCTTTTTGCTTCCTGTATGTCTATTTTCATTTCATTCTTCAGGTTTGGGAAGTTCTCTTCTATAATTGCACTAAAAAGCCTTTCCTTTCCTATGTCTTTCTCATCTCCTTCTGGGATTCCAATTACTCTTACATTTCCTTTCTTTAAAGTATCTGCTAGATCTCTGATTTTTTTCTTCTTTCTTACTTTGTTTTTCTCTCTCTTTTTCTCTCTTGGTTCTCTCTATTTCTGTATCCTCCAATGTACTGATTCTTTCTTCAATTTCTTCTAGTCTGCTTTCTTGGCTTTCCCCTGTAATTTTGAGGTCTTCTATCACTCCTCTTATATACTGCTGCTCCTTCATTTTCTTATTTAGATTTTCAATCTCATTTTTCTGTTCGCCAATGATAATGTTCATTTTGCTACATTTCTTTTTATATTTTTCAACTTCTTCTCTTAGCTCATTGATTGCTTTTATCATATTGTGTCTGAATTCTTTATCTGACATTATGGACATTTCTTCAAGTTCGTCCATGTTGGTTTCTGGAGATTGTTTATCCTTTGGAGATGGATGATTTTCCTTTGGACTTAGTTGAGTATTTGTATTTTTTCTCCTTCCTGTGTTTTCCCTTCAGGTTTGCTCCACTTACTGAGCAACAACGACTCTAGTATTGGTTGGCATGTTGAGGTGTATCAGGTTGTGGTTGTTTCTGCTCTTGTGCCTGTATAAATTCTTGCTGTGTTGGCCTGTGTATGAGTTCCTTTCCTTTGTTGGTATGAGTTCCTTTCCTTTGTTTCTGACTCTGTGATCTGAGTTTTTCTTTTGAAATCTCTGTGCAATAATTTAATTCTTGTTGATAAACCTTATGGTGCTGGTGTCACTGGCACTCACTTCTGCCGATGGGCAGATGCTGCTGCTGCCCTCCAGGAAGGGGGTGGGCGTGCAGGTCCCAGACAGGAAGTGGCGGACTGGGGGCATGAGGAAACGGGACGCCAGTCCCCTGGTGCCCTGTACTCACTGCTGCTGCTGCCCTCCGGGAAGGGGGTGGGTGTGCAGGTCCCAGATGCAAAGTGGCTGGCTGGGGGCGCAAGGAAACAGGATTCCAGTCCCTTGGCACCCTGCACTCACTGCTGAAGACAGGAGGATGCTGCCGCTGCCCTCCAGCAAGGGGGTGAGCATGCAGGTCCCATATGCCAAGTGGCAGGCTGGGGGCGCAAGGAAATGGGATGCCAGTCCCCTGGTGCCCTGCACTCCCCTCTTGACTTTTTATGGGCTCTCAGTCATGGTCATGCTATTATACTATTGAAAGAGAAATTTTTATCACGTAATTTTCAGATAGGCAGAGAACTGTAGCCGCAAAATTAACTATAACATGTTCCAGTCCTAGAGTTTTTTCCCTTACCTTTTCTGTTGAGACACATATGAAAAGCTAACTCAAAGGACATGTTATTTAAAGAGATCCACATTAATGTTGCTGTCTTAAATATGAGTACTTAGTAAAGTATACTTCCTGAATTCAATTATACAACTGTAGAGATAATATATATATAGGTCATGAAATTATTTTCAGTATTTCATTGCTTAATTATCATTTGAAAGGGTTGATAATATTCTGAAATACAGCATCAAAAAAAGCATTAATAATGAACATGGGCACATTAAAAACTAATTGGAACTAACAAACAATTTCAACAAGTTAACAGCATATGAGGTCACATACACAATCAATCATATATTCCTGTAGTAGCAATGAACAATACCAAATGAAATTAAGAAAATAATTCCACTTAAAATACCACCAAAAAGTTAAGATTAAATTTAACCCAGCAAGTAAAAGATTTATATATTAAAAACTACAAAACATCACTGAAAATATTAAAGATGATGTAAATAAAGCAAGAATCATTCCATGTTCATCAATTAAAATTCATATAAAATGCAAGAGATTCAGAATCACAAGGACAATCTTTACAAACAATAATTGGAAGGCTAATACTTCTCAGTTTCAAAAGTAACTACAAAGCTGCAGCAATCAAGACAATAGGATACTTGCTTAAAGGGAGATATGTAGAATAATTAAATAAAGTTGAGAGCTCAGAAATAAACCCTACATTTATGTCCAATTAATTTTTTGACAATATTTGCAAGACAATTGGTTGGCAAAAGAAATGTTTTATTATAAATGATGCTGCCATAACTTAATATCAACATAAAAGGAATTATCCTGAATCTTTATCAAACTATATAAAAATTTAATTCAAAATAAAACATATGCTTAAATGTAAGATTTAAAATTATAAAAGTCATAATGGAAAACCTAGGATTAAGTCTTCATTAATTTTGATGAGGCAATAATTTTTTAGGTAATGAATTACAAGCATAAAGACAAGACAAATAGAATGCTAACTGGATTTCATCATAACGAAAATATTTGATGTTTCAAAGATTACTATTAAGAAAGTGAAAAGACCACTCACAGAATGAGATAAAATATTAATGAATCATACATGTGATAGATCTGATAGAATCTAATAAATAGAATATACAAATTACTATTACACTAAATGTAAAACTCACTAAAAATATGGTCATAGGATTTGAATAGATATCTTTACAAATAAGATATACAAATGATTGATAGACACCAAAAAAATCCTCAAGATCATTAATTTGATGCAAATCAAAATCATAATGAGTGACTACTTCATCCCTATTGGAGCTACCAAAAAAAAAAAAGAATAGCTAGAAAGGACAATAAAAACTATTGATGGTTCATGGGGATATGGGTAAATCAGAATCATCATAATCTTTGGGAAACAGCTAGGCAGTCCTAAAATGATAGACGGAAATATTTTGCTACAAATTCACAACTAAATATATGCCCTCCAAAACTGAGCCATTTTCACAAAATAATTGCATAAATATTCATCAAAACAGTTATCCATAGTAACTATAATATGAAAACAATCAATTGGTGAATGGATAAAAAGTGACAATGGAAGATTACTCAGTTTTATAAAAGAAGGGAGTACAAATACAGTAATACAATTCTTTAATATTTCAGTCAGTGACTAGACATGTATAAAGGTGGTCCCAACTGCCTATAGCATATAATTTGTCTAGGGGGTTCCCAGGTTTATGTAATTACACAATGTTCACACAGTGATGAAATTTCCTAATGACAAATTTTTCAGGTCATATTTTTGTTGTTAAGTGACACATGACTCTACATTCAACAACATGGCTAAACCTTGGAAATTTTATGCTTCATAATTTAAAGAAGACAGACACAAAAAGCCACATATTGCATGATTCCATTTATGTGAAATATACAGAATAGATAAATTCATTAACACAGAAATGAGTGGTTAAGGGATAAGATTGTAGGTAGTGGGGATAGAAAGATAATTTAATGTTGTGGGATTTCCTCTTAGGGTAATGAATATGTTAGAATTAGGCTGTTGTGATGGTTTAAAACTTTTGCAAATATATCAAAGACCATTGTAATTTCTTTTTTAAAAGGATGAATTTATAAAATGTGAATTATATAGCAATTAAGCAATAATAAAGCATAAATACTCCAGTTAAGTCTCAAGGAAAGACCCCAGTAGCTAGCTCCAATACCCGAAATTTTCACTATTAAATGTAGTTGAGGACCAACTACCAAAATTTATGTTTTTTTTTAATTAAATGAACAGCTTCCTGAGACAGATAAACCTTTTTATATTTGAAAAATAAAGACCCAGAGATTGAGGCCATGTCCATTATGTGGATCACAGAATTGAAAAGCTCTGTGTCAGCTCTGGGCAGGCTAAAAAGCTTGTCAACTTTAACAGTTGTAGTAGAGAGATTAATTAAATAAAATAGGAAGATTCAAAGAATAAATAAAGACAGGAGAAAGAATGCAGTTTTCTAATTAATCAAAGTTTTGCTCAGACCTAATGCTGCTTAGAAGCCTAATCTTCACAGTCATTCTCTCTGTCATAAGAAGCAATACCTATTAGAATAGTCTTTTTACTTTTCTTACATTCTCCTTTGTATGTTAATAATATAACATGGCACATTTAGTCAGATTGTTTGCAAGTTTCTGGCCTCAAGTCCCACAAACAGTTCCTTTAACCTCAGGTGTATTAAAATTGCAGAATAATTACACAGGTATAAAAGCCAAGGCTAAAGGAAATTCATCATAATGTCCAGTTCATAAAAAATTATTTGCTTGATACCTATGAGGCTTGGACTATGTATGCTTATCAGGGGAAACTTGAAGTGAAATTTCCCTGGGCTGTTAATTCATCTTGAATTATATGAAATCATATCATACTCCTATGTCTAATATGTAGTAATAATACTATTTTAGAGTTACACTTTTACAGAGAAATGTCCACTTCAAAAATGAACTTTTAGATCCTATCAATATGACCATAAATAATGTAAAAATTGTCTTTGTCTCCACAGGCTGTCTTACTTGACATTCTACAAGTAGCAATACCAGGTCACTGCTCTTGGCATAGTCATAAAGATGTAACCATCAAGGAGAACTAATCATTATTATTTTTGTTTTTCCCTTTTCCACACAATAAGATGATTTTAGTCATAGCCTAGGAGAACAGGTTACTAGGATAGTTCAGGAGGTTATTCCCAACAAAAGGGGCTGATTATTTAAGGAGTGGATATTTTACTTGAATTTAAACAAGCTTGATCCCAGCATTCATCACTAAAATTTAATATGGCACTATATGTGAGGAAGGCCCTGACATATGGAAAGTTTTCTCCTCTACATTTCCTTCCTTTCTCTCTCCTACATGTCCTTCCCCCCTTGCAGTCTAAATCACTTTTGTCATGTTACTGGTTAGAATACATTGTTGGAAGTGTCATTGTGATTATGTAACTGTCTCCTAGAGGATGAATGGATTACACTGTCCTTTCAGTTACTTTTCAGAGTGCACTTTCAAATACACGCTTAGTAGAAGGACATACCTGACGTGTGTCCTTCTGATAGCTTCCTCCATATAGTAAGGGCATTTAACAGAAGTATAGCAATTAAAATGGACATTGCTTTTGACTATCCCACGAAGATTCATTTGTCACTCCTGACCTCAGTTATCTCTGCAAACATCATGTTCTAAATGATGTTCATTATTCCTTGATATCTTAGAAAAGTTCCTTCTTTAAAAGGATACATTTTTTTTGGCAGGAACACAAATAATACATTTAAAAAGATGATCACTTTAAAATTAAAAAAAAAAAGTGTAAAAACAGAAAGTAAAATGGTGCTTGCCAGGAACTGGGGAAAGAAGGAATTAAGAACTATTGTTTCATGAGCATAGTTTCAGTTTTTCCAAGATGAAGCGTTCTCGAGACTGGAGCTGTAGGCTTAAAATCGTAAGATGACAAATGTGATGTTTGGTGTATTTTACAATTAAAATATATTTTAAAAGATAAACCATCACATCCTTAAAGGCTAAGGAAGATACCTTTAATTATTTTCAGAATTCTCCCTAATTTGAAACAGAAGGTTAGAGGCAATTTGCGCTTATTGAATATTTGTGTGACTGGCACCTTGACTGGAACTGTTGATTGTAAAGTAGGTCTCCCGGTAGCGGATACCTCCCTGTCACCATAGTACTAAAAGAAATGGAAAATCTGTAACACTAAAAGAAATCCCAAGAAAGAAAGAAAGAAAGAAAGAAGAAAGAAAGAAAGAAAGAAAGAAAGAAAGAAAGAAAGAAAGAAAGAAAGAAAGAAAGAAAGAAAGAAAGAAAGAAAGAAAGAAAGAAAGAAAGAAAGAAAGAAAGAAAGAAAGAAAGAAAGAAAGAAAGAAAGAAAGAAAGGAAGAAAGGAAGAAAGGAAGGAAAGAAAGAAGGAAGGAAGGAAGGAAGAAAAAATACCACTGGGTCTGCATTGCTATTACTTAAAAGTCTTAAAAGTGAAGATTATCTTTTGGGTCCCTAATCCCTAAAGCGCATGACACTTCAGCTGGAGAGAAGAGTGAATCCGCCATACTATTTTTAAGAAAAATATTAGCATCGCAGTTCCTGTTGCTCATCTCTTACGCTAGTCCCAGCATTAGTTGCCCTGATTCGAGTCATTGTTTTTAATAAAAAAGGAGACACTCAAAATTATT
The DNA here is from genome assembly GCA_004024945.1 of Uropsilus gracilis. Lineage (NCBI taxonomy): Eukaryota > Metazoa > Chordata > Mammalia > Eulipotyphla > Talpidae > Uropsilus > Uropsilus gracilis. Next base: position 17,888 of record PVHY01024379.1, read on the forward strand.
TGTTCTCAAAGTTTCTAAGTCAAAGATCTTGTTTTGTTTAGTGGCTTTGTTATTTGACTTTTACAAAACAATTGGCGTTATGTATTATAGCCAGACTTGTCAGAAATGATAGGTGTCTTACTTTAACTGCAGGAAGTTGCAGGAAGTCACCTGACCTGTTCTTGTTGGAAACAGCTAATGTAAACAGTCAAGCCAACTAATTTTGTGCAGCTTATAAATTATAGTTTTATTCACCTTCTAAACACTCTTCCCACTAAATTCCATTTCGGGCTCCATTCTTTATCTGCTTTGACTCCAAAGTGCTCTGTTAGTTTCCAGACCTACAGAGAAAGCAATCACAGAGCTTTCATACTCTCAGAAGGCTGTCCTCACAAACGACTTCCAATTCTTGAATTTTAAAGACTCTCACAATTTCAAAGTGAATTAAGGTACTGGTTAATAGGAATACATGGATAAAAAATTAAAATGCTTAGGTTGGAGGAGAATAGTATAGAATTATTATACTAGCTGTTTTTCAGCTCTCGTACTAGTGTTAAAAAATTGTTAAAATTTCTGGTAACATTTTCTTCCATGCCTGTATGGATCTTTCAGTTGTGCAAAATTTGATTAAAGATATTAGACCAGTTATAGTACTTCTAACAAATCAGTTTGAAGAATGCATGCTCATTCTGCTTCTTACAAGCCTAACTACATCTGGAAAAATGATAGTGCATAGCACGATAAGTAAGATATACACTGAGGACATTATAAATGTAACATCTACTTTTACTTATTACCAGATCAATTGAAAGTAAAATATTTAAGAAATACTTGCCAGGGAATTTGATGTGTGTACAATATTCAAGTTAGTTGCTAATAAACATAAAATTTCTCATTATATTCAACTTTGAGGGTAGAGAATACTGATGTAAAGAAATATGGCAAAAGTTAATAGAAAACCATAGAACTAATTTTATTAGAAACAGACTAACCATTGTTTTAGATTTTGTATCTCAAATTACTCTTCTGAGTAGATGCTACAATCTACCAGTTATTTTTAATTTTCAGAGATGAAGAGTTTCCTTGTTTGTCACTTATATTTCTGATAGGTTGGTTCAGACACCAGATATCCTTTATAATCCATTTGTAGATTGTTCCAGAGAACTCTAGAGTTAATTAGATCACTCTAATCTAGTGTTGAACTCAAATTCAAATTTATACATGAGGCCAAGGAGTCACCTAGAGGTCAAAAGACTTTCAGTCTTCATGAAGTGTCTCAAACAGTTCCAATTCTAGACACTCATATTATCGCACAATTTACTCAAGTCAGGAACTATGGAATTGAACAGAAAATATCCATAGTTTACAAAATATTTCATGGAATTCATTAGTGCTATAATGGAAAATTTGTGAAAACTTTAGAAATGTATTTTGCTAAGTGAATGCAAGTTTATATGCACACGAAAAGTTGTTAACATACGGATTTTTAAATCATCCTAAATAAGGTGTAATTTAAATGTCATTTTCAAATTTCAAAAATTTTGTTCTGGCTTTAACTTTTCTCAAAAAAAACTTTTAACTAATGAGAATTTTAATGTCTTTAAAGCATAACTCAGTTTTATTAGGATGATTCATGGCCATTTTTCTTAAAAAAATCCACAATGAGGGAAATAAACATGAGCTAGCTCATTTAGTTATGATTAATCAATGTTTATTGTGAAATTATTTCAATAAATAGAGGATAAGTAAATTCCAGATATTATTGAAATTAAAGATAACTACCAGTTGAATTTATTTTTTTTATTTATTTTATTTT
>PVHY01024380.1:0-19713 GCA_004024945.1 Uropsilus gracilis
AGGGTTCAAATTTCTAAGTGAGAGACTAAGAGTAAGTCAAGGAGGAACACTTTTTTTCCTAAACCAAAGCATTTTAAAATAAAATTTGAAGGAGTTATATATTTTTGAATATTCAAATTGATTTTAATTTCACATATTAGAAAAGGTAGAGGTAAAAAATTTCTGAAACTGTAATGTCAATCATCAAATATATAATTTAGTAATAATATAAAAGTGATGATATTGGGCAAGTGACTAAATATTAACATGCAAACCAACTCATTGTGGGTAATTCAGTTTGAATCATCTGGCAACAAAACTACCTTGAGCATATGTTCAGTGATGGCACAGAAATGAAGTGATTGCCATTTTCAGAAATGAAAACACATCTGTGGAAACTCAAATATCTGCCCTGAACTGTAAACTGTAATAACAGAGCATCAAACTTCCACATCAACTGCAGCATCTGCAATGCTTCCAGCATCAGTATAAAGTTAGATCCCTAGAAGGAGGTCAATACACATTTGTTGAAATAATAAATATTTTGCAAAGTATGGCTAGGAAAATGTATGCTGGGTGTAAAATTCCAAATCACAAACAATGTTTATATGGTATCAAAATGAAATTTATCAAGGAGCAGTTGGTGTCTGGATCATATTTTCACATCAATTTGATCAACCATATTTCTAAGCAACATGTAATACAAGTCCTGTCATGTCTCAGAATTAATAGCCCAGGGTTCTTAATTCTTACTTAGGTTGACAAATTATTGTTCCTTGTGGTACCAGTCATACTTGATCACAGGTAGCATCTCTACATGTAACTCTCCTTCCATCAAATTGAGTTTAAGTTTATTTGTCTAACACAAAATGCCAAAAGGTCTATGATGTGCAATGAATCAAATATTCTCCATTCATGTGTAAAATGATTCTCCAGCATCCAAATGACTGCATACAAATACAAAGTCATTGTTGCAAAGTTATTCTTTTATTTCCGAGCTAAATGACTGTTGTCTAATATTTTTGGAAGTAGCACTAACCTGTTTGCAAGTCATTGAGCCCGGAGGCAATGAAATGTCACAGATTTTGGATGCGCACGTGCACACACATATTGCCTGGCATCATCAAACAATTGTTTTTATTGGCTTTCTTAACTTGAAGACCTTTGAAGAAAATAATGGCACTATCACTGAATTAGCAAACATTAGTATAATGAACAGATTATATATGTCTTTTAATACTGCTAAGTATTCTAAACAGTATAAAGTCTATTTTATGATTTAGAATATGCTATCCAGAGGAAAAGGGAAATCTCAAAGACAAAACAGTTCAAGTACAAAGAATCGAATTTAAATTCTAATAATTGATTGTATGATCACTGATTACTTGACTCAGTTTTGTATTATCAGCTGGATCAGGTACAGAATGGGTATAACTGGGCAATATCAATTGCATTATGAAGATAAAGTAAATGCATGTAAAATACAAAAATTAGTGCATAGCACATGGTAGATGCTAAAAAGACATTTTATTATTTCTTTTCCTCAGTTGACATTTATGCATTGTAGTATTAATTGATAAGGGAAGAAGGGAAAAGTCCTTTATTTTTTTTAAATGCACAGTGAAAAGTTCAAGAACAAAATATATTAGTTTATAAACCTAAAAGAAAGAAAGGCAGAGGCTAGACTTTTACATTTGATAGCTAGTAGGGGATACATTTGGCATAAATCTTCAAGTTCTTTCCCAAGTAAAATTTTCAGTAGGTTGTGTGAGTGCCTGAAGTTCTTAGCCCTGGTTCTCACCTCACCCCTTGCTTCTTCCATGGCAAAGATACCTCAGCACAGGTATCTTAGTTGAAATATTAAACCTAATCTTCTTGATCTAATGCAGCTCTTCTTTAATAATAACAGAAAATAATTTCAATTTGATGGAAGGTCAATAGTACAGATTAAGCAGGCTGGCTGACTCACCCCTTTTTCAAGTCCTTTAGGGTAAATACATCTCTATGGAGTAAGAGACCTTTGGTCCCATCATATTAGATTTCTGCAAGAAATAAAGATCTTTCTGGGTCCTGACCTCACCTTGGCAATCAAAATATTTAGAGAAAAACTTTCCGTAACCCTTATCTTATTCTTGGGTGACCACATCTCAGTCCTTATTTCTGTGGCTTAATGATGCAGAAATGTTAAAATACTAACTTCAACAGGGCTTCAAAAGAACCAAAAGTTAACTATGATTGGAATATCATCTTACTAATATTTTTATTATATAGCATTTATTTAAAAATTGATAACTCATGTACAGAATTAAGGCTAATTCTCTTTATTAACTTAAGTAATAATAGAAAAAATTTGTTGACTTTCCATATAATAGAGTTCTTTATATCCAGCTATTATAGTTCTAATGAAAAATAAATTTGAGAAAAAGAAAATACTCTTTTAAGAACAAGTTATAACATGCCAAAATATTTATTTGAATTTTGTAGAATAAAAGTGATGACTTAACCTTTTAGATTTATATTCTACGTTAGAATAGAAATACATTGTTCATCAACTAAGCACTAGGAGTCATGATTTAAACAGCCTGAAGATCACTTTTAAAGGTAGTTCAATCTCTGAGGTAAATTCTTCATTCTAGTTTTCATCACTGGAACAAACTCTGCTCCTCAAAATACTTAATTTGGTTTCATAAGACTTCCTGATTATATTAAATGTGTTTTCCTCTCTATAAATATCTAATATAAATATCAAAAATTTAACTTTTGTACTATAGTGGAAAAACAAGATTATAATATCACAAGCTTTATTATATATGTATATATAATTTGGACATGTGTATTTGTTTATATGTATATGTTTATACGATCATAATTGCATCAATTGTATCAATTATAAAGAAAATTGTTAATTATTATATGCATTTATTTATATGTATTTATATATACATTTATATGTACATAATGTATATATCATACACATGATGGCATTTATTTTAACAGTAGATTTTGGTAAAAGGAAAGTTGAAAAGACCATTTCAAAATAGAATATGAAATGGTAGAAGCATGGTTTAAAATTCATATTGAATAACTGCAGATGCCAACATTCCAGCTTGATTGAAAGGCTATAGAAGTTTACGTAAGTAGTTGGATCTCAGACTGGGATTCCTGACTTAGATCACAATGGTAGCACGTAATCCTGAAGCAACTCTCTGACTGCTGACATGATGAAGCCTGATAAAGCACTCTCAGCCCCTCCGGGCTGTCTGACATAGCACAAAGCTGGAGACTATTGTGAAAAATTGAGCCTTGACAGTATCTTCTTCTTACAGGCCTCAGCTTCTCAGGGCCTAAAATCAGATTACACTTGATCCACTTGGGCAAATTCCCAATGTGCACTAAACATAATTCCATTTGTTAAGGGTTTTTTCTGAGACAGGAACAAGGCCAAGAAGAAAAGGATTCAGATATTTCAAAAACTAAATTTAAAGACATTACATTGGATACCCTTAAACAATAGAAACTGGGATGAGGGTGTATTCACTTCAGTCTACAACCCACTCAGACCCTTCTGACAGGACCACTGAAATTATAGTCAAACTTTAAGCCTTGGTGTTATTTATGCTTTGAATCACTGCTCATTTTATAGGCCAATGAACGTGTCATAAACAGTTCTGATTTTGGGCCTTTAATGTCTTCGAGAAATCTTAACAAATATTCTGTGATAAGAAGATCTTCAAGTACCTATTATTCATTATCTCATCACCCCAAACCAATGTTGGAATCTGAATTTTTAGTGAAAGCTCAGCAACTGCTTCTAACTGAATGTTAATACATTTTAAATGCTGCCGAGACAACTAAAGGTACTAGTATGCTATGTGATGGAAACATTAAATATGAAGCATGTTAATGTGGTTTTTCTCTGCTACCTAGATGTACACAAACGCATACTGTGGAGCAGGAAGACCCAGAAAGCAATCCCAAGTCAGGAATCCCACTGATTGGAACATGGGAAAGATAGTACATGCCAATCTGCAGAGACAGGAACCCACAGACTGACCCTCTGTTTCTTCTGCTGTTGTGCAATCACCAAGGAGGACGAAACATACAGGTCACTGCTTAGAACACATTCTATTCAGAAAAGAGACACAGGAAGACAAGCATCCGCACTGTGTGCTCTCTCACCACCAAGAGTTTCTCCCAACACCAATAGAGGGTGCAACCCTCTCTTGCTGCCAGAGAAGATCCCTTTCCCTCTGTAGGGCAGTTACACAGAGGGTCTGCAGAGGCCACACAAGGCATACACTTAGTCTATGCAAGGATTCTCAGTGCACCCCCAGAAATGATTCCCCTAACAGGAAAAACAGCCACCATGCTGCAATTCAGCACCCAGTCTCCCTAAGCAGGAATGCTGTGGTACCAGGACACTGATTACTCCTAAAACGGAATATATGTCCAAGAAGAGAATGAAATATTGATTTATCCTACAACATGCATATTAACATTTTATACATTCTAGATTAAGAAACATTCCCATGGTCAATCAGCTAGTGATAGCAGAAGCACTATTTTAACTCTGGAAGTTTCCAGAATCCATTCTTAAGATCATGCACCATCTTCAGTAGTAGATTCTTCAGAAGGTGTGAAATGTGGTAGGTGATTATTTTTGTATATATGTGCATTCAAGTCGTAGTAGTAAATAGGAAAGATAAAGCTGCCAGGTGTTCAGCTGCAGCTCCTTTTCTGTTTAGCTTAAAATAAATCTGAATGAAGACTTTGTCAGACAAGTCAACATTTTAAAGTGCTAAACTTTTCCATAAACACCTGGAGTGGGAGGTGGCATCAGGGAAATAGGCCAGTAAGAATTATGAGAGCTAAGGTCCTTTCCAGGGTAAACATACCTAATACAGAGAGAAATCCAGAACAAAATAGGTCAGCCTGCCTACAAGCAGCTTTATATTTTTTAAGCTGTGATGGTTTAAAGAATTTTTTGCTTGGTAAACAAATCAATATTAAAATGAGAGTGTTAAAAGCATTAAAAACCATTCCTGCCAATCCTGGCAAGTATGTAATCTAGAAACTGAAAAGAGAGCAAATTTCATTTATCATACATGGGATGGATGCAAGACTAGAAATAATGATGGAAGTAGGACATTCTAGTTGCAAATGTTAATATAATTTTTAAGATAGAAAATTGAATAGATAATGAGAGTATAACTCTAACCTTGTCCAAAATCATTTAATATACATTCTTGTTAAATCTGCTGTTTATCTTTAGTCCTCTAGAAAATTTCAGAATTGTTCATTTTACAATTTTTTATAAAGGTATATTTTCACAAACACCTCCTCATTTAATATCCGTCAAAAATGAAGCATGAAAAGTCTACAGGTTGGGCAGGGAAATGAAATCAGCCAAGTATTGTGTTACTAATTTGGCAACAAGCCCTGAGTTCTTCAGCCAGTAAGCAGTTGTGTGCCAGGCAATCAACAATTTTCTGGGCATCCATTATTGTGCCATTAAGAAAATTCCAATTACTACACTTGGCAATATTTTGTTTATCTGCTTCCAACCCTGGTACACATATAACATGAATTACCAGTATCCTCTTAGGAGATTACAAATGAGAAGTATTGTCATCTTGACCTATTGGTGACTATTCCTGAATTGACAAAATTCAGATAAAAGATGCAATCATAGACTATTTTCCTTAGCATGTTTATAAAATATAGGTAATACGGTACTTGTACCTTGCAATAGATGCTGAGAATTTACAGTGAATCAAGGGTCATCTCTGATACAGGACAGTTTAACCTTCCAGGCATTCTGGCTTCCTACTATCTGATTACTCATAGAGTAAATCTCATTGCCTATCACTGATATTAAGGAACCAGCCACATATACTATAATTATTTAGCTAAAAGTTATAGTAGGGGAATCACTGACTTTTTAAGCTCTCTTATATGTATCTTCAAAATTTTGAGAGGTGGTATCATCCATCCAATTTATTAAACAGAAAGGGACTTGGAGAATTAGTAATATAGGTCTCTTTCATACCAACACTGTGTTTATAAATGTCCTTCATTTTTCATCTCTGCTAAAACAAAATATCTCTAACACCGAGGTAAGGTTTGAAAAGCTCATAATAACAATTTTATAACTAAGAATAATATGATTAAGTATTCTATTGCTCCTTCCCCCTCAAAGTTCAAGATTTTAAAGAGCAGGAAGCCAAGAAAAAACAGAAGGGAAAGTTTGGTCAAGAGTTGTTTTCTCTGGTACATTATAGACTAGGGTAAACCATCCAATGTATGGCTATATCCTTATCCCTTTCTGAGAAAATGCTTTTCATAACCACACTTTTGGCAGACATCTCCCTGTTCTGGAGATCAGGAGTAAAACAAATGTTTATTGTTAGACTCTGTCTAGCCAAGAAAATTATCATAGCAGAAAATATCCCTTCAGTAAACATTCTATTCATGGACTAAAAATGCATGTTGCACTATTTCCAGAAATGATACTCTGAACAAGCAAAACATTACTCGGGGACAACAATGTGGTCATAGATGTAAGACAGTAAGGGAAAGAAAACTGAACATACTCTAAAGCAAGGCACTCAAACATGTACCAAAATTCTCCTATGGTTTAAGGAATTGGCAATGTGCTTGGTGATAATTTTGATGCCAAATTTGAGAGAGTAAAAGTTCTCAGTTGGAATCTTTGGACATATTATATTTATTAAAATCTACCTGCTTACCTACCTATTGATCTACTTCTAGTGAATTGGAGGTAAAAGAACACTTCACTAATATAAAATCTTATTCCTTTAAGAAGTATCAGAAGGTATCCACAGAAAACAAAACAACACATTTTAATTGTTCAGGAAGCTCTTCCTTTGCTGAGTCAAAATATGTATATATTGACACTTCTTTGGGTTTTCCGATCAGTCTCTCTATAAAACAGTGAAATTCTGTAATATCCTTTTTGTATAAGTCTATAAATCAAGGACATAAACTCTTATGTTGTAACACTGAAAACTCATAATTTCCAGAAATGTTTGCTGATGCAGTAAGCATACAGATGACCTATAACCCTGCACTACAGAGTAATTGTGAACTGTAGAAATAGTTAATAAAGATAAGTAAGCACCGTCTGATCTTAGCCTCTAAAATCAGGGAATTACTAATGATAAATATAGGTCGCTAAGCCAATTCAGAGTTTACATATATACTACCAATAACCAGTATTTTTATATTATCAAGAACAGTCTAGTAAACTTAAACTTTACAAGCTGATTTAAACTTGATGGGATAATGGTATTATAAAGCATTCATATCAATTTCTTATTTTTACATTTTATCTTAACTGAAAGAGCTTGCACTTAGTCTGAAGGACTATATGTCTTAACATTAAAATTCTAATTATTTTCTTAAATAAAGGAGTGTCTTCTTGGCAATATGTGAAGGAATTTTTTTAAGGAAAACATAGCTAATGTACATACTTCTTGAAATAGCCTATTCTTTATTTTTAATGTTTGGGGTTTTCTTGGTTTAGCAACATAAAAAACAAAAGAATGACATAGGAGCAAGGTATGGCCAAATATTTGCTGAGCTGATGAAATGTCCTGAATTAGTTCATCTTAATACATAAAAAATACATGAAAGACATTTCACATCTCATATATATCCTTTTTCTAATTTGTTATTATCAGAATGTAAATATTACAGAAATATGACTATTATTGCTATTAATTGAAGCTAAGTGAAGCAGGTACAGGTATCACAAAAGTAAATGTCTTTTTTTCCACCAAAAGGATTTTTTTCATTCACCTAGGTTAAAAAAATATGTATTTGCATTGATTAGCCTCTGCTACATTTTGATGTGAAATAAGTCCAGTTGTATTTTATTTAATATTTTGAAAGAAATTTGTAACCATTCTACAAAAAATAAATAAATCTAAAACACTGCTGAATATTGTTTCAAGCAAAAGTTCCCTTCTAACCCTGACTTTGCAGTGCAACTCCTTATTGCGTGTTCTCTGAATTGACTTTATTCTGCAGTTTCACTGAATTGCTTTCAATATACTCTTTACTGTTATTTCTGTGCAGATTTGCAATATTGGAAAACTAGCTGAATGATTTACTATTGTTTATTTGGAGTCTTTTTTAGAGAAAGGCATTGCAATTGATCTTAATGGGGTCTTGTTTATAGAGAATTTAGCCTGAAGAGTACAACTAAGACTTTTTAGATTGCTTTAATATTGAAAGAGGATATACATAGGAATTTTCTTGTATATTAATACCTGCTTCTTATAACATAAGGAAAAGTTAATTGTCAAAAGCTATTTTAAAAACTTAATTTACTGCTCCCTTGACAAAGCTTCCTTTTGATTCTAAGAGAAATGATGTAAGATAGATAGGCAATATCAAATTTGTGACAAGTTAGATGATAAAAAAAAACTGAATTATGCCAAGAATTGCATATGATGTTGATAGCCACTACCATATTTCTTCTTTTGTAAATGTGTACAATTATTTTCATGTGAGTTCCACTCAAATAAGACATTGCCTCAAGATAATTGAATAATTGAAAAACAAATCATTTTAGTTGTAAGTAAAATGTCATAAAAATAATAGGGAAGTGATATTTCCAGTTAAGCTACTAGAGTTCCCAATCTTGTAAAATCTGAAATAATTTATCATCTTTAAACTTTCCTTTCAATACTTAGTAATAACAGGACATGTTTTCTGAGCCAAAAATTCAGAGACCTATTATTACTCTATGAACAGCCAGTGACCAATATAGAAAGAGTAAAGTTGACAAATTTAAAGATGGAACAGAAATGGAGAAAGTTTTATGCTCATTGTCATTTTTCCTATGTGATTCAAGCAGAAGACTAGCAAAGGATAATGCCTATTATTACTGTGCTGCAATCCTTGAAATAATAAGATATTTTCTCATTGAAAACCTTTCCCCCCCCCCCCCCCCCGCCCAGTATCAATACCCATATGGGTATATTTGCCAGAGAAAAGATGGAGTATCTCTCTGGACATATTCACACAAACTTGGACCTGAAGCTTCACTTTTTGAATCAGAGGAGTAAAATCCAGCTCCCTGTAAAATTTATAACACTGCCTTACAATTCAGGACTCCAATATAACTCTTGGCAGTTATGGGAAATCAACAGTGGATTGTCATCTTTGAAAGATTTGCTCTTTGGTTGAACCTGTAATGATTTGCTTGGCCTTTATTGCCAAAGAGAATAAGGGGAGTGGCACCGCTGATTTATTATAATAAGAATGCTTGCCCTGGGACTGCTGTCGCCATGACCCAACCAAGAGGTTGAATTCTCTATTTCAGCATTTGCCTTTTTTATTGTAATTTCCTTGTGTGTGCAGTGATAGTAAATAATGCATCTCTCAACACAGCCACCTTTGCCATGGAATGCTAAAGCCATGCACTATCTAACTCTCCCTTTGCAACTCTAAGTACAGAGCTGCTCGTTGGGACTGTCACATTCCCAATACTCGGAGATAATAGAAAGTCAGGAGTTTAAAATGGCTTTGTTGTGTTGTAAAGCAAAGAATATACAGCAAAGCAAGAACAGCATAATTCAAACAGAGTATCTTTCTCAAGCAGTAAAAATTCCCATCCCATTAAAATGACTAACAATATTACCCTGTATTTATAAAGTCTCTTCCTATAAAGGAGCTTAAAATGTTTTACTAACATTTTCTCATTAACTCTACCTCCATCTCCATGAAATATATGGTGAGAATTGTTACAGCTATTTTTCCTGCTTTACCTGTGGTTAATGTAATGTCTGGCATGCGGAGACCATAAACCCAAGGTCACTCTGTGGGTTGGTGATTACAAGACTTCCTTTTATTTGTTTTCCCTTCTGCTCTATGGTCTGTGATAATGTGCCCTTAATTTAGGTTTTCAGTTGTCTTCTAAAACAGGAGAGCGTATAACTAACAGTAAAATTGGGCTAAGATTGCATGAGAGTCATGATTGTGTTGATAAACTTTTGTCTATGTTCCTAAGTGTGAAGGAAAAAATTTTCACAGTAGCTATTTGCGATTTCTCTCAGGGGGAAGTGGGAGAGAATCTACTGTAAAAATAAGGGCATACATCTTTAAGGATTTTGTAAATTACTGCTTTTGAGGAAATCAGATTTTAGGAAAGAAAAGCAGGAGAACTGAAAAGTGCTAAAATCTGAACAAAGTTTTTAACACCACACATGGAATCACCTCAACAGTCTAGTGGCAGGATGGCAATATACCAAATAAAAGTCTTTATAATCCTATAAAAGTCACATTAAAGTGATCAACATGAAATCTGAATTTTAATACTGACCAAAATATTTTCATAAATAACTTTATAAATCAACTATATTGGTTTGGCTCTTTTGATGACTCTATATTCTTTCCACTTAAATTCTTTTTCTTACTGGAGAGTTCAGTTGCAACAGTGCTTTCCTATTTTTCTGTGTCTTTACCATAAAATCCTTCACCCTAAAGAATCTGTAATTCCCATCTTTCTGAGGACTTTCCTGAATCCTAGAATAAATGCAGGTACCTACTACCAAACAATGCAAGGGCAGATTAACTGTAATGGTCATGCTAATTTTTCAAATATGAGTTTCTGTATGAGTCCTCACTTAGAATGTGACCTACTTGAAAGTAAGGGAGCACAATTTTTGTCAATCACAGTTTCAATGTCTGACTTATGATGTGCACTTTAATTGTGTAGAATGAGTGATTAAATCAATCCCGTGGACTGTACTATTATCATAGCGCCTTATTCATGTAGCTACTGAATAAGTCTACAGATAAGCAAATGATAAATGAATAAGTGAAAATGAAGGCTGATCAATAAACATTTCAGAATCAACTTCAGCTTCCAACTCTTATAGTAAAAGAGTATCTGAGTAAAAGGGTTGGTTGTCAGCACCTCTGAATGATTAAGCCATGTACAAATTCAGTTACTGATCTGCGCAGTAGAATGAGTCTCTTGGTCTCTACAGTTTATTCACAGTGAAGGAAGGTATAGCTGCTGATTAACTTTGTTGATATTGTTGCTAATTTAAGTACATTCATATTTTCTTATCTTTGGAAACATACTGGATACTCTTTGGGGGTATTTCCTACTAATCACATTACTAGCAGAGGCTTCATAAACATTCCCTTTAACTAGCTCTCTCTCATGTCTCGAAATACAGATAGGACAAAAAAAATTATTTATTTAAATTTAAATTTATTTACTTAAATTTAAATTTATTTAAAGCCATTAAAGTATTTAAAACCATTCTATGCCTTTCCACTTCTGAAACAATGAGGTCCTCATAGTAGAATAAACCCATGTTCTGTCAATCATAGATGCATCATCACCCATATCCTCTTTATCAATCCTCATCATTATTTATCATCCTTGAGTTTCTCTGTCATTGTCATCTCTGAATCCTATCTATACACACATACACATGTGTGTGCATGTACACACATTTATTCACACATATATGCATATGTTTATATACACATATATAAACATATACATTAATGTAATCTTTAGGACATCATTGTACAATAATTATTCAATATAAATTAAGCTATAAAGATAGTAAAGGGAAATATGATCGAGTCAAATGACTCCAAATAGGTAAAATATTTCCTCTATGTTTTGTTCCTTTCATACACAGCCCTTCAACTCAATTAATAGAGAGGGTTGTTTATGTTTAGAAATTATTAATACTAATATTACATCTCCATAAATTGACAATTGAGATAATTTTGTATGAAAATTTAGAAATGTATCTTCATCCTATTAAATGTCATTCTCATTGATCTATCATTTGATATTAAATCACATCATTAATAACATTTAAATTTTGCTGTGACAAGCACTGCAACAAGAACTTTGCCCAGATAATTAACTCAGCTGCCATTACACTCTATCAGACTCAAGGATCGGTATTCTGAGAGGTTGAGAAAAGTTTTTCGAATGCCACTTTGTACTGTGCTAAAGCTTAATGGCTAAAAACAGCAATGATTATTACATTATGTGCCATGGTGGAATCAGGAGTCAGAAGAAATCATCAGGCTTCTGGTATCCAAAGAATTATCCACACATAAGTCATGATTGGAGTGGGAAGATCATGCAAACTCAGGAAATATGTCAAGGTCACTTTGTAAAAAAAGAATAACATGTGAGTGGGGAAAATTGCTGGGACCATTTTTGGGCAATACACTTTAATTTTTGGCCTCTGGTCATCATGACCCTGAGCCACAATGGACTGTTTTAATGTTTCCCCAAAACTGACATTTGGTGAGATGCTATTTATTCTGTCTGGCTCTTTATCTCTGGTTCTTAAGTTCCTCTATTCCATAGGTTTTCCCCTTCAGCTTTGAGGGTTCTCTGCCCCTATGAACAACCTTGTTTCTCTGCCCAGGACAATGGACCCCTACATTCCAAGCACACTGTGGGAAATAGGAGAGATAATTTAGAGCTGAAGGTTTAGTTATAATTGAAATGTAGGTTTTCTGTCATTACCAGAGAAAGAGGATTTCAAGACACTGAAGTCTGAGAATGTGTCACAACTATATGGATTTTTTCATAGATTATGATGTAAGTGATCCAGAGATGCCTAGAAGAGAAAAAGTTCCTAATATTTCTCCTCATTCTTCTCTATGTATGTTTAGAGTGATAAATAAGATTCTGTATATAGTTACTGAAACATATTGAAAATGTATTCATTCAACAAACATGAATTCAATGTCCATTATATGAGTTTCTTTTGTATTCCTATAGTTTGAATTTTAATGGAACCGACTAAATGAAATAAAAATACACATTAAATATCTAGTTAAATTTGATAAAATTAAGAGGCATATAGGAGGTTCCAGCCCTCATACCCTATAAATACACTTACTGGCTAAGCATCCACTGATGGAGAAAAGTGCCTTAATGAGATTTCTAGAATGCAGGTCAGTATTTCAGCAAAACAGTAGAGCATAAAAATGAACAAAGACCATCTTGAAAAAAACAAGAGTATTTTTTTAGTGTTTTCATATCCTTTGGGTAGATTCCCAGTAGTAGAATAGCTGGATCAAATGCTAATTCTACTTTCAATTGTTTGAGGGTCCTCCACACAGTCTTCCTTAGTGGCTGGACCAGAGTGCACTCCTACCAGCAGTGTAATAGAGTATGTGCATATTTATTGCAGCACTGTTTACAATTGCCAAGATTTGGAAACAACCCAAATACCCCAAAACTGATGAATGACTGAATAAAATGTGGTATATGTACATGATGGAATATTATGCATCAGTCAGAGAAGACAAACCCATGTCATTTGCAGCAACATGGATGGAGCTAGAAGGAATTATATTAGCAGAAATAAGCCAGAAAGAAAAAGAGAAATATGTGATAGTCTCCCCTATATGAAGGATATTAGTTTTAAAAAAAGCAAATGAATAAGAAAAATTTGAAACAAACAACAGAATTGAACTATAGAGCAAGAGAGGGGGAAGAGGAAGATCACAGGAAAGGTAGAGGGAGCAAAAGATTGAGATGGTTAATGGTTGTTGGGGAACTGGGAGAACCTTCAGGTACACAATGATGTAATATATATATAATCTATATAATTTAGTATATATATATATTATATATAATATATACATATATAATCACATGGATGTACCTAGAAAAGAAACCAAACAAACAAACAAAAAAACCTCATTTTCACTTTATCCTCATTATCTCAAACCCAAACTGGCTAGAACTTCGAATATGATGTACCGCACTAACAAAATGAAGGATAAAATCCATATGATCATTTTGATACAGCAAAGGTATTTAACAAAAATTCACACCTTCTTATGATAAAACACTCAACAGATTAGATACTAAAAGTACCAAATACAATGAAGGGCATATATGGATATAATGAGAGAATCAGGGGCGATATGCTGTGAGTTGTGGCAGCCACAGTAGAGACTTTGAGTTTTATTAACTGAGGTATTAAATCATCTATCTTCCTCAACTGACTTCCTACCCTCTCAATTTCTTCCCTGTTTGTCTTTGCTGATTTAAATAAATCCAGACATATACACAGTAAATCCTATTACCATCTTCCACATATACTCCGACTTCTATGCCATCCTGTAATTGATATTTAGACTCTTTGATTTGTCACATCACTAAGTTGTTAATCATTCTGAAGGTCTTTGCTATATGACTTGTTAGTTTAGAATGACTGATGTGAACAGGTTTCTATAATTAGGTTTTGTGGTTTTCAATTTGCCATATTTTGTTTTGCTTTTGTATCTCTTCTTCCCATGCCCACTTGAATTCCCATATTGTTTTCTTTGATTTGAAATGAAAACAGCTTATTGTTAGGTTTATTCTTATGGCTTAACAGCTACGTTTACCTTTCCCAATGCTGAGGTGATACACCAACTTTGTCATCTTCCCAAACAGTGCAAGTCCACACCTTCCTAGCTCCCATACTTTTGAAGTCTAAGCTTTAATGTTCACCCTTTTAAATGTTCATCAAGGTTTCCAATAATTCTTAGTTCTTTAATACCAATTAAGGCATGTCTAGAAACAACACATCTTACAATCTTTTATACCTACCTGTTCATTTGCGTTCTATTTATATTGCTGAAACAGGTCTTTTAAGAACATTTTCAGAGCGCCGCTAGGAGCAGTAGATGCAGTCTTTTATGTCTGTAACTGTTTCACATCAAAAATACTGCACTGCCATCTGACACATATGAAGGGTAAAGAAACATCTACTGCCTTGTTCCTTTGCCTGTTATCTGCATTACCTGCCTTTGTCATTGCTGCTTGAATCTGCAGCATGGTGTGTCTTAGTGGGAATTTGTTTTCACTTGTTCTGGTTGGAGCTTAGTGTACACTGTCAATCTGAGCACTTAGGTCTTTCTTAAATGCTAGGGAAATTTCAACAAATTATCTTAGCATATTGCATCTGCATCATTTTCTGGTGACATTTAAGAGATCAGTGAGTTTTAAAAGATAAAAAACAGAGCTTTGCCTTCATTCCCTCATTTTATAAATTCTCTTTCATACTTTCTATTTCTTTTCCTCACTGATCTATATTCAGCAATGTCATCATATCAATATTCCAATTAATTAAGTCATTAATGCCTTCCTCAGCTATACATACTCTACTATTTAAATAGCTGGTGGGTTTTTTTATTTAAAAAATCTATTTTTAATACAGCCTTATTTTTATTTCATGATTCCTTTCCTTTTGATCATTTCAGATACATTCAATTTAAATTCTTGGAAGTTTTATTCTGAGATTATAAGCCTCCTATATTTTATATCAGCTCTCACTCATAGTAGTTGGTTTCTTGGCATATGTAATTTTTTTATATAGTAATCTGATATCATATATAGTTTCCTCATTTAATCATCAATGCCCCAGACTGTAGTCTTTGCTTCTGTTAGGATTTTAAGCTTTTCAGAGAACTTGCAATAATTTCATGCTTCTTAGGAGGAATTCCCTTACTATCTATATAATATGAATTTAGACTATAGATCATATCCTGGCACCTGCTTGAAATTTCAGTTTTGTGCTGTGACATTGCTTTTCTGGGCTAATGGGTATAATTAGTTCTACTTCAAAAAGGAGACAGTACTTCTGAATGTTTGACTTTGCATCAGAAGTTCAGTTCAAATAGATTCACTTACTATGCCATGATGATAATACCTGGAACATAGGTCTATCAAAACATAGGTTTTAATTTCCACATGATCTATTGACTTTTAGAGTCAATCCTTCCAGAAACAGTTATTTTGAGTATTTTTCTCTTACCTTCAGTGAATGTTTTATTTGTATTTTGCATTATTTTAAATGAAGTGACATGTTTTCCCTAAGTATAAATTAATCCCCTTCCTATTGAACTAGTTATCCTGAAAAATCTCCTCTAATTAGAATGTTGTTATAGGCTAAACATTCAAGTCCCTTGAAAATTCATGTGCTGAAATCCTACTCACACTGTTATGTGATGGGAAGTTGGGGCCCTTGGAAGATGATTAGAACATGAGAATCAGAACTTATAAGTGGAATTAGTGTCTTTCTAGAAGAGACCCCATGGTGCTTCCCTCCACCCAGTGAGGACACAATGAGAAGACAGACTTCAATGAAATAGGCACCAAACCCTCACCATACACCATATCTAAATACACCATGATTTTGGACTTCATGCCTCCAGGAACTGTGAGAAATGTCATCTAGTCTATGCTAAGCAGAATGAACAAGCTATAACAAATGTTAAATTTTCTAAAGAAGTCATAGAAACCAAACTACTGCCCACCAAGAATCAGCATCTCAATATAGAAACTATATGGGGGTACTTTTGCTCTTTCATCAACTAGCTGGGTAATTCTGGAAAAATTAAATACATTTTCTGACTATAAATTTTCTTCTTCCCTACTTGACTACATCTCTTGTAAATGCCTGTACCTTTTTTTCTAATTTTTTAAAGCCACTAAAAAGTAGCTTTGCTCTGCTTATCTGTTTTTTCCCCCACTCATTACTGAATTATCACCCTAATGTTCATCTTGTGAATATAATGACATTGTTCAGTTAGTGACTTTTTTTGGCACATGTAATAACAAACAAAATGGAGCTTTTTTCATAAAAAAATCTCAGTGTTTGGAAAGTCATGGTTTTAAGACTCAATTGCTTATTTGAAACATGTTAATATGACTTCACTGACTTTTGTTGGCCTTTCTAAAGTTGATTGAAAAGGTATTTGGGTCGGTGGTATCAGCAAAGTATGTCTTGGACTCAGTGACTTAACCATCAAGCATTCCAACAGAAAGTCTGAATCAAAACACCAAACAAACAAAAAGTCATATAGTCCATTTCAACTGAAGAATTACTTTCATGAAAATGTCTTCATAGTCTCCCAGTCAAAATTAGAGGAAGCATCTAGGGTGATATAGAGTCATCATTTCAAGAGTTGGAGAAAAAAAATCTAATAGGTTTTTTCTCTGTTTTATACCAAGTATGATATGGGAATCTGAGATAAAGTTAAAATTTAAGAAAATAATGTT
This sequence comes from Uropsilus gracilis, assembly GCA_004024945.1. Lineage (NCBI taxonomy): Eukaryota > Metazoa > Chordata > Mammalia > Eulipotyphla > Talpidae > Uropsilus > Uropsilus gracilis. Next base: position 17,063 of record PVHY01024380.1, read on the forward strand.
ATAATTTCCTTACCTAATTGTAGTTATAGACAAAAGTACTTAATTCTTCACTCAAGTTCTTTATGTACTCCATTAAAATGACAAATATTTTCTTACAAATCCTTATTTAAAAGACTAATATCTAGGAACTTCACAACCTCTACTCTAGTATATAATGCACCTAATACTGAGTTGGGTAATACATAATATTATGGGAGGACATATAAACACAATGAAGTACATAACAAATCTAATGCATCAAAAACATAATCATTCACTTGAGTTTCTTCCAAAGTATAGTTGGCACTGTACGTTATTTTAGAAAGTACATTATATAAATATGTTATATATTTTTACGTAAAATAGCTATTTCTTCATAATTCAGTGTTCTAAGATAATTAATTGTTTTCACAAGTATTTGACTCTATATTACTCTTCCTACAACTCCAAGACTTGGCATATTTCAATTTACTATGTTTGAAACCAAATCATAATTTCAAACCTCTAAGCCTATTCAACAAGGAAAGTTTCTATCAAACAACAAGTTTGAATGGGTAGCATCCAAACAACTATTATGAAATAGACAAAGAAATTAATAACTCTGAGTAGCAAACAATTTGCAAGAACACACTGCTGACAAAAACAATGTATTGATTTTTATATTCTAAAAAACTAAAAAGGTTACTTTCAACAGTTTTCCTATAATATAAATTTTTTTTTCATTTTTATAAGCACTCTTTAGAACCTGAAAATTGTTTGTGTAGGGCTCTTCATAAACTCCCAAAATATACAAGAATTTCTAGATTCTTAAAAAGATAAAAAATTAAATACATTGCTAGAGAAATTAAATTGATTTTACACACAAAAAATAAAACTGGAAATATTTTTTAAATATTAAAGGTATTTTCTAAAAAAATTACTAGATTAAATGTAATCGCCTTTGTGTTCTACCAGCAACAAAATCTCAAGTGAGTTAAATAGAGGCAAATAATAGCTTATCTTAAAAATAGAGAAATGCACATGATTCCATAGTACTTCAATAAATGTTTTCCTATTTCTACTAAATCATTTGAAACAAAAGTCTAAAAATGCAAATTTTCATATAAAACAAAGAACCAATTTGGGTAGTATGCCAATGCTGCTGTATAGCAGGAGCAGGGAACATATGGAGGGAGATATTTACAAACAGCTGCCCATATCACTAGAAACCAGCAACACATCACCTAAGGACTGTCTAGCATCCCATCTAGCTTCAAGCCCAATTCAGGTTGATCTGAGCCTTATACTTGGTTATTAGATCAAAAGAACAGTAGAGGCTTAAAAAGTACACACAACTATGTGTTTTTAACTATATGTTAAAAAAGACAGATGTTTTCAATGTACACCTAAATACACAGAGATAACTGAAAAGAACCTGTCCTATTAAGTTATGACAGCAAAAAAAAAAAAAAAATAGATTTTTTTCAGGTAGCCAAAGTGAAACAAATGATATTTTTGTGTTTACTCATCCCACATTTATGCTTCTCTTAAAGAATTTTGCATTCAGTGTGACATATACTAAACAGTATCATTAGAAAAGTAGCTTTTCCTGTATTTCTTACAGGTCTACTAGTCTTAAATATCGCTGGTTTGAAGTATCTGCACTTGTGATTAATGCATGCAGGAAAGATACAATCCATGCAACTGCAAATAGAAAAGGTCAGGCATGATTATTTTGATTGCTGCAAAGATGGATCTTCTTGTGTGTATTTTTATCAGCTGAAACGAAGATACAGTGTGAAAAATTTAAGATGGAGGCATTGTCATATTAGCTGAATATGGACTTAGAAATCTACCCAGTTGCACAAGAGTTTCTGCAATGGGACTGAGAGTCTCTGTTAACCTACACAGAGCATTTTGAATGGATGCGGTGAACTTTTTGCTCACTACATAATTGAATTTTCAAAACTATTTCTGTAATTGACCAAAGTTATCAGGTTCCATACCTGATTTTGCTTACCTTAACAACTCACAATTGTAATCTGAGGGAGCTGCTGGGTCTCTGTGGTGCCATTAAGTTTCAAGAGAAAACTGCAGAGCTCAAATAAGGTCACTAACTGAAAATGAGCCTTAGCTTTGGATTAAAAATGTTTCAATAGGTTGTACTCTAAGTTAAAAGTGTTTCAATAAGTTTCATACCTAAATTTTTGGTGAATTTTATTTTTCATTAATTTGACAATGTCAAAATTATGAAGTTGGAAATTTTTCCATATATTTACAATAACATTGATTTTCAGAATTGTTAATGCTATCTCCTTTGTTAGTGTTAGCTTCAAGAAATGTGACTTAAGTGTTTATCCAAAATACTTAGAAATAGTAAAAAATGCCAGTGATTTAAAATCTACCTGCTGACACGAATAATCACAAAGGTAGTAATTATGTGATTTGTTTATATCAACCTGCGCTTCATGTTAGATAAAAAATCCTATTGTTGATAGATGCGGAAAAAGCATTCGATAAAGTTCAGCATCCATTCATGATGAAAACCCTGGAAAAAATTGGTATAAAAGGAACATACCTAAACATAATAAAAGCTATATATGACAGACCCACAGCAAATATCATCCTCAATGGGGAAAAACTGAAACCATTCCAATTAAAGTCCGGAACCAGGCAAGGATGCCCACTCTCTC
>PVHY01024381.1:0-19716 GCA_004024945.1 Uropsilus gracilis
CCCCCCCCCCCCCCCCTGCATCTCCCTGAAGGGAAATTCCAGGTAAGGTCATTCTCACATTTTAGCATCTGTCCTTGAAATCTGCAATCTTAAACAGGAGACAATGGTGGGGGGGTAGCACACCCTATCAGGAGCAGTGCCTTTTGGAGAAGACTTGATGACACCATCCTGGTCTTCCTCTTAGATTTGAATCTTCTGCTTTTGGAGAAGGATCGATGACACCATCTTGGCTTCCTCTGGCTTGGAGTGAGTGGAACTGTGTCTTTGAAGAAGGAGTGGTGGTGCCATCTTAACTCCTTTATCCAGTTTAAGGTGGGGCAGTTGCCATTTTGTGGCTGCACATGTTTGTTGCAGCACATGTTTGTTGCAGCCATGTGCTCTTTGGACTAGGGACTGTGTGTTAAGAGTTCTAAAGGGGTTCTCTTGTACCCCTCAGTGACTCTTGTCTCATTTGTCTTTTATTAAGTAAATTTGTTTCTGCCTCCCTCTTAAAGTTTTTGTGTTCTTGCTGCTGCATGCATGCGGGCTGGGAAGAACCTGGTGTGTGGCTGGCCTTAAAGGGCCATTGCTCCCAAGTCTTGTTCTGAGTTATTTCTTAGCATGTGGGTGAGGACTCACCCTTGGGCTATTCCATTTCCTTTCAGGTTGCCCTGTGACAGCAGCAGGTAGGATGTCAAATCCTTGTGGTTGGCGAGCAGACATTACTCCGTGGTGGGTTTCTTTCACTGCACCGTCCTATGCCACCAGACATCCCTTTCTGTCTTAGTAGACTGAAAGGTCAGATTAAGGGCACTGGGAACCTCCACCCATAAGAGGATTAAGAAGGCTGGACAACTTCTCTATGGACACCACCCAACCCAAGTCTGCTACACCTGAAACTGCTGTCAACCTCACCCACCTTGCCCAGGGCATGACCTTACCTGCCTGCTAACCTTGTCCATCACACCAGCAAAACCCACCCCCCATGTCCCTGCCCCTATAATAGCAGACACCAACTCCACGTGGGCATGACTTCACTGACCCCCCACCCCCCCGAGGTAGTGAACCTCGCCTGGGAGCTTGCAGCAATAAACTCCCTAATTCTACTTGGCCTGGCTCCTGTTTCTCTTTCCTTGCTGCCTTCCTTTCATATTTCCTCGCCATCCTTTCATATTCTTGCCTCCTGTTTCCCTCCTTCCTTGCCATCCTTCCATAAACCATAACTGGTTTTAATATAATAATCCTGGCATCTTATATGATAGGGGTGCTGTGGTGAAATTGGGGGGCTGTGGCTCTTAGCATAGTGATGCTGCATTAAAATGGCACCAATGAATCTGATGGGTGGAGACCTGGAGAAGGAAAGTTAAGTCTTCTTTCGAGAGGAGAAGAGGTTGAGGGGATTTAAGGAGACAGAGACAGGGAGAGAGAGAGAAAGCACTGGAGAGGAGAGAGCAGAGGAGCTGCAGGGAGACTGGAGGCCTCAGAGCTGCCACTGCCACCTGCACCAGCAGGGCAGGGAAGGAAGCATGCTGTGGGCTTTTATTCCCAGCCAGGGCTGATGAGGATCCCAGGAAAGCATGTTGGAGAAACTTGTGACTTGTGTAGTAAGTTAACTTGGAAACATGGTAGAAAACTTGCTTTAACTTTGAAACTGTGAAGCTTGGGAATTGTCTGGAGAACTGAAGAGAATTTGCTGTGTTGCTGTTTTCATCATGAGAAGTCTGAAGTGGTTGCTGCTGTTGTATTGAGTGAGTCTTGCTGGTTTGGGACCACTTTCGAGTGTGAAGCTGAAAGAATCCTGGAGCTGAGCCTTTTGGGAGGAGAATTGATGACACCATCCTGGTTTCTCCATTGAATTTGAATCTCCCACCTTTGAAGGAGGGTTGACAACACCATCTTGGTTTCTACATTGGGCTTGAAGTGAATAGAGCTGTGTCTTTGAAGAAGGAGCAACAGTGCCATCTTGGCTTCTACATCTGGCTTGAAGGTGAGAGAGCTGGCATTTTGTGGGTGCACATAGCTGAAGGAGTCATATGCAGTTTTCGAACTAGTGAGTGAACTGGTGGGCAAGATTACCAAAGGCGTTTCTTGTACCTTCAGTGACTTTTGTTTATTTTGTCCTTTTAATGAGTAAATCTGTTTTTGCCTCTTTTTAAGGTTAGTGTGGTCTTGCTACTGCTCGTGTGGGCTGAGAGAAACCTAAGGAGTAGCTGGGTTTAAAGGGCCAGCTGCTCCTATTTGTAAGTTTAGTTAAGCACCCTGCTTTACTTGTTCTGTTACCCGATTTCACTTTAGCCTGCTGAGAACTATTACTTAGCATATAATAGATTAACTTTTATTTAGTTATGTACAACTGATTTCTCTCATTTGTCAGAAGAGGAATATTTTATAATGTTCTTTTAGTTAGGATGTATGTCCATCTATCACAGCAGCTTAACTGCCATGTTGATGAACCTCCATTTTTTCCATAGCCAAGTCCACTTATACTTGACTATTTTCTTTAGCATTTATATTTGCCTTTGGAATTTGCATAAAACATGAATAATATAGAAAAAATGACTATTTCAATCTTAGTCTGCTATTATCTTAGTATATGACCATTATTTCTTCTTAATTAATGGATTTACACTTAGATAGGAAATGTCATTATTAATGTTATTTTTATAAACGTTATTTGTGACTATATTTTGTGTCTTTCAAAAGGACTTGCATTTGGAGTGCTACAGACAAAATTATTAGCCTTGAAAACCCCAGTTACATTTATCATAGTATCATTACTAAATTTAAAAACTAATCCTTGCCCAGCAGGCAAATTTGGAAAGCTTGAATTGATACAGGGAATGGATGGGATTGCATTGGGAGGGACCGTTAAGATGATGACCCCATAACCTGCTGATCCATTATTCTAGTTCAGATTACCAAGCAGGACACATCCACAACTAGTCATCCTTACCAATCGATGATACCTGGAATATAAACAGAGGCTGGGGATGTCCCTGCATGTAACAGATCTTGTCTGTCTCTCTGCTGTTTCTCTTAGCATTGTATTTCAACAAACCCACCTGTTCTGTTCTGTCTCTGGCGAATTCTTCCACCTCCATTCCTCTGATCTACACTTCTTGATTATCCTCCATAGTAACACTGTCACCAAAATTTTCAGTGTCTTATTGGGCAACTATTATCCTTTCTTCTCTGCTCCCTGTATGCACACTAATTCGATTAAAGTCCTTTCACACTTAAAGTTTGCTTTGTCTTTGTGCACATGGGTGACTGGACCTGTTTGAAGACATGCAACTGTGGAGGTCGCAGAGTGACCCTATGTCATGTGTTAACAACTCATCCACTAAACATGTACTGAGCATCAACCAGCTGCTGTGATACATTCTGGGGCTGCCAATACGAGTAACAGGGCTTATGTCTTATGAAATTTACTTTATTGATTGGAAAGCTAGGACAAGAATGACCTCTGACATATTTTACTAGAGAAATGGCAAAATATAGGTCAATTTCACATATTTTGAATGGGAAAAAGCCACAAACCTTTGGTTATAGAAAGATAAGTTCCTCCTTTTCTCAAGAATCCAGTGAAATTATTCTTCCTTCTTTGCTTGTAAAACCAGGACACAAGCTGTCGAGATGAATCCCAGACAGCACAGGCATGGGGCTAGCAGAAGCCTCCTAGAAAAGGTGAGAACATCAGAAAAGTTAATTAGGCTGTTTGAGTAAAAGGAGAGGGGCAATAGGAATCCTTTAAAAAATGAAAACTGCACCAAGGAAAGTCTGGATAACTGTAGGGAGTGGGGATGAGGGCAAATCTGATGAAGCTAAGCTTGTAAATGATGCCTGCAGAAGGGAAACTGCCAAAAATGATTTAATTTTAAAATGCATGTATTTGAAGGGTATCATTTGTAGTATCATAGCTAGTGATGGGCTTTCAGGTTCAAGCCAAATGATGCAGGGGCATTCAAAGGCAATAAGAGGGAGGAGAGATCAGCAAGATGACAGCAGAGTGAAGAGACCAGCCTGGCCTCCTCCGTGTACTCACAACTAGATTGTAGCCTAGCAAACACTCTGAAGGGAAAACACATGACAACAACACGTTACTAGGAATGGTGGTTTGGCAGAAAGAGGCAGGGCGTACTTTAGGTCAGCTGTGTCTATGGTGCTTTTGGGACAGCAAACACACAAGAGGGAGAGGTAGCAGCTAAGCTGAACCCCCTACAGTAAATCGGGGTCCACACCAATATTGGGGGGGTCTCAAGTCAGCATTGCACTAGGAATGGAAAGACAATTGGATTACAGGTCCACATTAAGAAACAAGAAAAATTCAATTAAACAACCTAATATTAAAGCAAAGTCAGCTTGAAAAAGAAGAAAAAAGACCTATAGTTAGGAGAAGGAAGAAAATTGTAAAAATAAGAGTGGATAGAAATAAAAGAGAAGCCAATCATGCTAGCAGAAATAAACCAGAAAGAAAAAGAGAAATGCTGGGTGATCTCACCGATATGTGGGATAGAGGGAAAGCAAATAAACAAAAGGACAAGTAAAACTTAAAGCTAACAAACTGTCAGCAGAACTGAAGCATAAAACAAGGGAGCAGAAGAGGGGTAAAATTGGGGGAAGTATGGGCACAAGAGATTAAGATGATTGTTCACAGGTGACAATCATGTGGGAGAACCTTGAGGTGGACAACAATGTAAATATATATATAATTATATATTATTTGTTTTTAATTGATTGCATTATATAAAAGTATACTTATATATGTTATATATGCAATAATTGATTGCATGCATATACTTATATATATGCATATTGATTATATATAGATATATATTGGCTTATATATGCAATAATTGATTGCATATGTATAAGTATATACATGCAATCAATTAAAAAATAAATTAAATTGAATTAACAAAAGAAATAAAAGAGAAACCAAAAAGATTATACAAAAAAAATTAAGAATTGTTTTCTTCAAAATGGACAAAGTTTTAGGCAGGCTAACAAAGAAGAGAGAAAACATTAGTACATAGAATCACATGCGAAAGAGGAGAAAGCACAGATGACACAGAATGCAAAGGATCATGAGAGAATTAGATGAACAATTATATACCAACAATTTTGATAACCTTGAAGAAACAGACAAATTTCTAGATCAATATGTTCTACCAACCCAGGAAGACACAGATGAATTGAACAAACCAATCACAATCTTGGAAATGAAAATATCAATAAAAAGACTCCCCCCAACAAAAACCCAAAACAAGTCAACTTTACAAATGAATTCTGTGTGTCAAACCTTTAAAAAGAACTCATTCTTAACTTGTTCAAATTATTTTTGAAAATATAAAAGGATGCTCCTAAAACACTTTAAGGTACCAACATTACGGCAATACTGATAGCACAAGATAGGGAAGTTATAACAAATATCTCTGATGAACGTTGATACAAAATTCAACAAAATACTAGCAAATTGGATTGAACAAGGATGGCTTGATATATATAAAACAGATGATGCAATAGATCATATCCACCAAAGTTAAGATAAAAATCATATGATAATATCAATAGATGCAGAGAAGCATTTGATAAGATTCATTATCCAATTATAAGAATGCTAAACAAAGAGAATAGAAGGCCTCAATATATTAAAATCCGTAGATCACAAACGAACATTTACTGTAAAACTTAATGATGAAAGACTGAAAACTTTCCCCTGAAGATCAGAAAAAAGACAAGGGAACCCATTGTCACCACTTCTGTTTACTTAGTCTTACTTAGTTTATGACCAGAGCTACGAGACAAAAATAAGAAATAAAGAGATTGCAAATTGGAGAAGTGAAACTATCACCATGGCAATTGTGGACTATATGATATAATGTAGAGAACAAAAAAAAGTTGTTAGTAGTAAGAAGATAAATACAGCAAAGAGGCAGTTTACAAAACCAATCTACAAAAACCCATAACTCTTATATATACAAATAATGAGCAAGGAGCAAAAGAAATTAAGAAAATAATTCCATTTGTAATTGCTTCAAAAGGAAGTAAATACCTCAGAATCAACCAAAGGAGGTCAAAGGTCTACACAATGAGAATGACCACATGTCAGTGAAGGACTCAGAAAGGGACATAAGGAGCTGGGAGGACATCCTGTGCCCATGGGCAGGCCATATATGTATCATCAAAATGACCTGCTGCCTTGTATAGTATATAAATTTACTGTAAATCACCACAGAGTACTAGCAATATTTTTAAAGAAATTAAACAAAAGTATAGAAATGTATAAGGATCCACAGAAGATTAAACTGCTTAAATAAAAAAAAGGCAAATTCTGACAAAAAGGATAAAAGAGGATGTTATTTGATGTGAAACTTTAAAGTAACAGTACCAAAAGTAATAGGGCATTGACACAAAAGCAGGCACATTGATCAAGGGAGCAGAATCAAAAGCTAAGAAATAAAGTCATGTATATATCACATTTCATCTATGATAAGGCAGCTATGAGCATACATAGTTGGAGAAAGGACAGTCTCTTTAATAAATGGTGCTCAGATGCTTGAAAAGTCACTCATGAAAGGATGAAGTTGAAATATCCACTGACACCAAACACAAAAATATACTCCCAATGGAATAAAGATTTAGACATAGACTTGCAACAATAAAATAAGAAAACAAGAAAACAATGGTGATACATTCCATTGCACCAATGATAAAGATATTTTTGATAGCTCAATCCCTATTGCAAGGGAAATAAAAACAAGCAATCGGGGTTATTTCAAGGCAAAATGGTTTTATATAGCTAAAGATAATACAAGAAGATTTAAAAGACACTCTATGGAATGGGAGAAAACATACAATTTATAACTGATAAGGGGCCAACGTATACGATATATCAAAAATTCACACAGTTCACAATAAAAAAAAAAACAAAAACCCAACTCATAAATGGGCAGCAGATATTAACAGACAATTTACCAAACAAATTGCCCAGAAAATCAATAGACACATGAAAAAACGGTTCACCATCACTTCCAGAAGAAAGATGCCGGTTAAAACCACAATGAGATACCATCTCACACTTCTGAGAATGGAACATATTAAAAATATTCCCAATAAGTGCTGGAAAGGATGCAGAGAAAGAGAAAGCCTATTACAGAGTTAGTGATCATGTAAGCCAGTTCAACCACTATGGAAAACAAATCCCCTATGGGTTGGATAGGGAGCTGGGGAGGAAGGGCCTTACACCAGTATGGGAATAACACAGGCTGCACCTATGTAGTATGTGACTAATGATCTATTTTCTTTAAACTAAAACTCTTGCTTTGAACTACGATTCCTATCCATGAAGCCCAAAGCAGTGCTGGATATTGATGCCATCAGTGTTTTTAAATTTTTTTAATATTAATTTTTAATTATAATTTAAAATTTTACTAATTTTTAAAATTTAACTAATTTTTAGTTATAATTTAAAAATAAATTTCTTAAATATTGAAGTACCCAGGTGAAGACAACTGGGAAGCTGATAACAAATTCTGGGCACTGCATGTGATAAGTTCCAAGAACATCAACTGCGATGGCTGTTCTGATGGGCTGTTCTAATGACTGACTGCTTTTGTTTAACTGAGTACAAAAAGGCCAGCTTAAGATGACATGGCCAAAGGGTCTTCTATCTTCTCACATCAAAGCCATGGGAGATGGGTCTCCTCAAGGTGCTATGACCCCCGTTTCCTCAGATCACTGGCCAACGATCTGAAAAATAAAAGGGCTTCTAGATTCAGTTTCTGACTCTCCTTTTTGGCTCTGGTAGAGACAGGCAGCAAACTCCAGATCTATTCCCAGTAACAGATTTATCTAAAAATGGAAATAACCATATGACTCATTCATCCCACTCTTGGGTATCTAGCCAATATATAAATCATCAGCAGATTTTTTTAAAAAATGCTCTACAATGTGTCCTGCAGCACTATTTACAATATCTAGGAGATGTGAGCAGCCTGAGTGGCTCCCAGTGGGTGACTAGATCAGATGGAGTCTACCCACACTGTAGAACACTGCCAAGCCATGAGGAAAGATGAAATTTTCAACAAAGTGGATGGAGTTTGAGGGACTCATGTGTAATAAAGTAAGTCAAGAAGATAAGAAGAAGTGCTGGATATGTGCATAGATGATCTGTGTAAAATATGTATATGAAAATTTAGATATCAGTAAACACCACGGGAACTCCTGGATGAAGAGAGAATGGGAAGGAAAGGGGACAAGGGGATACAGGAGATGGGGCGGGGAAAATCATGTAGAAATTTTAACAAAGAACAACTTAACAAAAATCAAAGTTGATTGAACTAAATGTGGGGGGAGAACATGTTAGAGCGCAGACATAAGAAGTTACCGATGACATAACTGGGTAACTCCAGGTGACAATACAAGTACAGGATGCAGGGTCTGGTCATTCATAAATCCCAGTGGTGTGTGTACCAACAAGTGCCTTCGTGAGTCACTCTGATCCAATGAGACTTGCTCCAGTGCTTAGAGAGCCTTCCAGGTGAACTACAAATGTCTTGCCTTTGGAAGGTGGTCCTTCCCACTCCTCCTTGGCACTCAGTTCATCCCGCTCTCTGAACTCAGGTCCACACAAATCTACAGGGATGACTGTGGCAAACGCTGGCAAAGAGTCAGTTCCATGTCTCATTCTCTGGTTCTTGCCAATATTAAGTAACTTGAGAATCTATTTTCAACTCCCCCAGTCTTAAATGTGCTTTCTATTTGTTCTACATCTCCACGTCCTAAATTCCTGCTCTCAAAACATGGAATACAATTTCTGATCCAGGACCAGGGCATTCCATGTTGTTTGCTTTCAGAGTTGTCAGAGTGATGCCAGACAACCCCACCTAGGTCCAGGGCAATGTGACCTGATCAGAAGAAGGGCAGTCTCCAAGCAGAAGACAGTAGGAGATAAAAGAGATGAGCCTGTTTATAGTACCAAAACTGTAAGAACCCCCATAACCCAAGAAGGATATCCTTTCTCCATGATCTGCCTCTTGGGATAAAATCAGGGAGTGATTAATTCGAGGTTGGAAATGTGATCCCCGGAATCCATTCCATGAATTGTTTCAACAGAGAAGATGCTGGATTGCCAGCTGAAAATAAAAGGATGCTTGTTCCTTTTAGAAGGAACATTCTTGTAAAGATGAATAACAAAGAGAAACAAAATAGTAAAGCCTCATAAACACTGAAGACATAAAAAGTGGCCTGATGGCTGTAATACACCAACCCACTTATCAAATATATCCCATGAGCTGAGAGACCTTCACAAGGCCACTCCAGAATTATTTTATTCAATGAGCCAGAGCCCTGTGAAAAGGGATCAGTTAAATGGAAAAATAAAGCAGAATTCCTGTTTTCTTGGAATTCATAACCTTTCAACAAAGACAGATAAGCGAGCACTTTCAATACTGTGAGGTAAATGCTTTCATTCAGAGAATTAAAGCAACCCAGAGCAGGGAGCCTGGTTTCTTAGAAAAGAAACTTTTCAGAGGCCGGTGACTCTAGAAATAATCAGGACTCATCCACCCAACAAGCCATCTTTCCACTTGTCCATTCTTCATGATTGTGCGAACCTCCCATTGTTCCAGTAGCTCTGGGTACAGCACCAGACAGACAGACAGGGTCCTGACAGTGGTGAAACTGACATTCTGGTTGGGGGGTGGGTGACATTGCCTGGCGAACCACAGGAGCCTTAAGAGCATCCATCTCTGCCTTCTGTCTTCATTTCCTCTCTCACATGTACTTTCCCACAGCCAGATGGCTGCCCACCAAACCAGAGCTTGCCTGGTCTTTTGGGAAGCAGAACTCACCTCTTAAAACTGAGAAATGCTTGACCATTGTTTGCCATCACAACAGGCTAATTTGAGAAGGGTGTGAGCAGATCAAGTCAAGTTTTTAAAGGTGAAAAGCTGAGAAATAAGCCACCATAAAGATGAGGATCAGATGTCCAGAGTGACCCGAGAAACCCTTATTGTATGGGAATGCAAACTGGCTCAGCCACTAGGGAAAGCAGTGTGGAGGACCCTCAAACTAATGAAGATGGAACTACCGTGCAACCCAGCAATTGCTCTTCTGGGAATCTACCCAAAGGAGACCTCCATACTTATACAAAGGGACACCTTTACCTGGATGTTTACTGCAGCACTATTTGTAGTTGCAAGGACATGGAAACAGCCCAATGTCCCAAAACAGATGAGTGGATGAAAACAAATGTGGTGTATATACACAATAGAATATTACTCATCAAGTAAAAAATGACAAATTGGATGAATTTGAGATAAGGTGGATGGAACTAGAAGAAGTCATATTAGCAGAAACAAGTCAGAAAGAAAAAGACAGAAACCAAGTAGTTTGACTAATATGTGGGACACAGGAAAAACAGGCAAAAGGTCAGGAGGAAAAGTCCAAACAAGCTAACAACCAAACTAAAGTACACAACTGGGGAGGGAGGATGGGTGGAAGAGGTCAGGGATGGGAGGTGGTGGGTGAACCCTGGGGAATACAAAGATGTGAAATATATGTATAAATTATTTTTTAAAAAAGAAACCTTTACCTTACTTGACCAGTGGAGGTCTTCCCTGGTGTTCTCTCGTCCAGAAAAATGCACGCGGAAGAGCAGGAAAAGTTATGTTGCAAATCCTAGGAAGAACTTCAATACCCCACAGCGAGAAAAGAGTCAAGGGACATACATGCCCTGCGTGGAATTCTCTCCGAATCTTGCTCTTCAGACCCGAGACCCTTCCGTGGTGCCTGCGTTGCGTGTCACATGGAGATTCTCCAAATAAAGTTCAAGACCTCAGGGAAAGTAGAGGACTCCGCAGTGGCCACTTCCTGAAAAAAATGTTCAGCGTCTTCTGTCCAAGAAGGAAGTGGAAGAAGCCAGCTCAGCACCCCCTATTCTCCACAACGGGGTCCCTCAGCAAACAAGTGCTTGCTCTTGTACCCTTTCTGGGTTTGAGACTTCGCTGATGATATTTAAAAGTGATCCCAACCAACTATAAGAGAACATTCGAGCCACTACAACTAGCGGTTTTAAGGCAGACTGACTTTCAAAGATCTCAGATTATGCCCAAAGAAATGACCACAATTTCGTAACAGGCAAGAGAGAAACAGTTAGAAGCTTCTGCAAGGAACAGTTGGTAGCATTCTGAAAACTCAGATTTCCTGTTTGCCAACATGTCTGCTTTAAATGCCTCAAGCTGCTAATTACACTGCAAGTGTTAGACACCAACTTTCCCTCATATTTATAGCTTTCTTTTCTTTTTCGAGTTATTCAAGGGATCCATGTTTGTTGTTAAAAATGTAAAATATAGAGAAACAAGAAAAAAGAACACCAAAACGCCCCCACAACTCTACCACATGGAGATAACCACTGCTGATCCTTGCACATACAACCTCTTTACCCATAGGACAGGATATTTTAGGATAAGCTTCTTAATGTCCACTCCATCCCACACCATTGTGGAGCATCTACACATTTTGTTGGCATTAACCCCAGTACAGATCCAGTTCTGGTGTAGGATCTGTACTGCCTAAACTACAATAATCTCACACTCTTGACGCAGTGTCTGGTTAAAAACCAGCACCTAACTCAGACCTAAGTCAATCAAGCGAAAGTAATCTTTAGCCACCAGGAAAGTCACATGTTCAAGATGGTCCAGTCAGAAGCAAGCCTGGGGTGTCTGGGGAAGGCTGGGTGGAGACATTCCTTCTCTGGGTCTGGACAAGAAGATCTTGGGAGATGTTGGCACCATCTTGCCACTACAAGACTTTTGGGTGAAAAGCTACCTCAAAAGTTAAAAAGAAGTTTAATCTTACAGAAGTTTTAAAGAAATGTTTGAGCTGCTAAATTAAAGTGACATCAAAATCTGTCTTGCTTTTGGATTTTCTAGTTATATAAACTAGTAAATTTCCTTACTGAAGTGATTTTAGATTGCATTTTCTATTCATTGTAATTAAATTGTCATTGTACAATTTTCTATTGTAATTGTAAATGCCTTGGGTCCTTTTTATAATGGGCTCATATTTCATATGAAATATAAAGTATATTTTAATAAAAGGGCTCATACTGATTTTTTTCAATCCAGGTAGCTCCGACACCAATAACTCTCATTACCTCCAACTGGTTAAAGACTTCCTTCTTAAAAATTTTATTCACTTAAAGCCATAGCACTCAATTCTAGGTGGGAGAAAAGAATAATTGAGAAGTGAGTGCAAAAATGATGACAGTCTGTAATTCTAACAGAACTTACTGAGATTGAAATTTCCTTTGTATCTTAGAACTACTATGGATCTTCATTCAATGAGATCAGTATATTTTCCTTTCAGATACACATTTAATCCTTTTAAAACGGGTCTAGAGACTTACTGCAGAACTAAATACTGCATTGCAAGGTAGAATGTCTAATATCCATCACAAATAATGTTTTCCTATAAAGGAAATTTTTTAAATAAATTTAATTCACTTTTAACCAAAAGTTCTTATAGTAAAAAAAAATCTTGTAGGTCTTAAGTATTTATCTTTCTTATAAACATTGTAATATATACATGTAATATATACATGTCACTTTCGTGCATAGAAAAACATCTTTGAGGGTGCACAGTAAATTGACAATGGTTATTTCCCAGCAAGGGCATGAGAGGAAAGGAGGAACTAAAGGAAACTTCTGACTTTTTCTATTAATCATATTTGTGATGCTTGTGATGTAATGTATACATTTGCAAATAGTATAAAAGATTTAAGTACAGTATGGTAAAATAAAATGACTTTCAATACATGTAACAAAAAACTCAAGTCAAATGGGTGTTTCCAGTTAACGAGGTATCATCGTGGAGACATCAAGCTTGGTTAGTTCAGAGGTTCCCTGGGGTCACCAAGGTCCAGAGTCTTTCTGTCTGTGTCTTCTCATCCTCTGTATGTTGGCTGTTTGCCCTCATTCTGGTCCCCTGCACAGGGTTACTGCAATCATTTCTGGCATCATATCTAGTCATTACAACATCCAGAGAATGAGAGAAGCCTGTCTTCCTGTGAATTAGGACAGAGATATCTTTCCCAGAAGTCCTAGAGCTGATTTCACTCCAGTCTCATGGGCCAGAATTGAGTCATAAATCCTTGCCTGAGGTAACCTTGGGATGAGCATGGGAATTACCACTTTCGCTTAGAGTAATCATCAACCATGACAGCAAGCATGCAGGAACTGGGCAAAACCATGGGCCATCCTGAAAATTACCTGTTCAATGTTATATTCGTAAATCATAAAACTTGATGTTAAAATGTCAATTCTCCCCAAATTGAGCCACATAATCAATGGAATCTTGGTCAAAAGGCTAGCAGCCTTTTAAAAAGAATAGAAATTAACAAGTTATTTATAAAATTTGTATGGAAAAACAAGGGATATGGAATGCCCAAAACAATTTTGAAAAGGAAAGAGTTGGAAGAATACTACTACAATTTGAGATTTATTCTAACTACAATAATTAAAGCACTGTGACTTGGTGTGTAGATGGACCTGTACCGATAAATGAGACAGAATACAGTCCAAAAAAAGACTCATGTATACAACATAAGCTGTTTATTGACAAAGATATCAAGGTAAATCAATAGAAAAGAGAAAATTTTCAACAAATAATACTGAAACAATGACAGACAGATAGATGAGTAGGTAAGATGGATGGATGGATGGATGGATGGATGGATGGATGGATGGATGGATGGATGGATGGATGGATGGATGGATGGATGGAGGATAGAAAACAAACCTTGACTTGTACCTTGAATCATACACAGAACTAACTTAAATAGATAATAGAACTGAATATAAATCCAATAGCTATACAACTTCTAAAAGAAAACATGAGAAAAAACTTTGCCAAACTACAGGCAAATGTTGCTTATGTAGGACACAACTCAAACCATTAAAAAAATGTAATATTTTTCAAAATTAAAAACTTCTGAAGAGGCAGGAAAAAGATAAAATGAGCAAGTTGAGACATAGAACTGAGACATTCAGGAGGGGAGGGGAAGGAGAGGGGCAAAAAGAGGAGAGGGAGCACAAAGGACTGTGATGGTGGATTGCCGGGGCTGTGGGGGGGGGAGGTACTACTGCACAAAAATTAAGAATAATAATGTAAAATAAATTTTAAAAATTTAAAATTTCTGTTTCTTGAGCTTTTACAATTTAAAAACACAAAGAATCAAGTTTTTAAGGGGATAAAGGATGATATGGGATTTCTTTTGGGGGTGATGAAAATGTTTGGGAGTGGATTTGTTTACAACTTTGTACATATAATAAAAAACAACTGGATTGTATGCTTTAAAGGAGAAAATTTTATGAAATGTGAATTGTATATCCATTTTTTTAAAGAACCAGATTTTTTTTTTAAAAAGTGTGCACTTTAAAAAGATAACAAGAAAAGGAAAGACAAATCAGGGGCTGGGAAAAAAATATTTTCAAAATGCATTTCAAAATATATTTGAAAATGTCATAAGAGAAGTATAACCACAACGGAATATTACACATCAATTAAAAACAACAAATTTGATAATTTTTTTGGGTAACATGGATGTACCTAGAAGAAATCATATTGGCAGAAACAAGTCAGAAGGAAAAAGACAGAAACCAAATGGTTTCACTAATACATGGACAACCAAATGAAAGTACACAACGGGAGGGGGGAGGGGACCAGCTGGAGTAGCCAGGGAGGGGAGGTGGTGGGTGATGCCCAGGGATCACAATGATGTGAAAAATAAAAAAATATATATATATATGCATAAATTATTTAAATAAAAAATTGTTTAAAATGTTAAAAAAAAAAAGAAGTCCAATGTTTTCTTAATGAATTACATTGTTTTATTCCATGTCTTCTTTGCTCCTAACCCTGAAACTCATTAAAAAGAAATTTTGGGTGATTCTCATGAAGAGGAAGAAAAGCCAAGTATGTTTACTCCCTCAAGATACACATTCTCCAGGTTCCTGAAAGCAATTAAGCATTTAATAAACATTCCTGCACCACCAGCTTTGTGAAAAATGGGTAACAATGGACTATTTTTAAAGAAAGAAATTAGCTTCCTTACAGTCTTTTCTCCCTATCCCTCCAAACGGGTCTGTTTTTAAGACCAGCAGTCCAGCTGTTACGCCTGTTTGGGGAAATGCTTTGTTCTGGGTGTTTTCACTTCTCAAGGAA
This sequence comes from Uropsilus gracilis, assembly GCA_004024945.1. Taxonomy (NCBI): domain Eukaryota; kingdom Metazoa; phylum Chordata; class Mammalia; order Eulipotyphla; family Talpidae; genus Uropsilus; species Uropsilus gracilis. Next base: position 15,208 of record PVHY01024381.1, read on the forward strand.
GTTGACTCTGGACAATAATAGCTAAAACCAGGAGAGATAAAAAGTTATCCTGTATAAGAAGTGTGGGGGTGCAGCCTGTTCTCCACCTATATGGAGAACATTTCCTTCATCCCATACTTTCCATCCAGCAGTCCCTGTCTGTTGCTCCACGAGAGCCTACTTACTGTCCTGGGTAAACCAGTTGGCCCTGGAAATCCTGTCCCCAGGAGTGACAAGTATCTGGCAGACTCAGGAGTCTAATACTGTGGTCCCTTTACACACGATGAAGCCAACACCAAGGTGTACTCTACACCAGTGCTGCTTACACTTGAATGTTTGAGTTGACTGAAGCTTGAGTTCAAATGTAGATGCTGACGCAGGAGGAAGTCTCCACATCGCCATGGTGGAAAGTCCCTGAGTGCTACTGGTGCTGTCATCCCAGGGCCTCTCTAAGTATCAAGGGCCTATTTCACAGCTTCCTGGAAGATTCAGCCAAACACATGAGGCTTCTACATGTGTGACCTACTAGAGCAAGAGTGAATCACATGGAAAGATACAGGTGTGATAAGATGGGTAAGACATGCTTCTTCACGCTGTTGGAGGATTCATCTCTGGATGTTCTAGAAGCATACTGAGGTTTAGCAGTTCAGCTGGCCTTCCTGAGATGCTGGTGGTAGACTTTTGGTCTGGAAGACATAAGACACTCCACCCATCCCCACCCCACCTCCACCCCTGGCAAAAGAGAAACAATGGCCTGCATCCCATCTTTGGACTGTGGGGAGGGGTAGTGATAAGGGAAGTTCAAGATGATGAACACCCTGTGAGATGGTGACAGATATTGCTAAGTCTATAGCTGTCAAGAAATTTTAAAAAAATGAGTTCTGGTGGCAGTTAGCATTGCATGATGCTGGCAGGAAGGTTGACATGTCTTTAGGCACTGTCAGGAGATGATTTTGCTAGATCTCATCACAGAGGACAAACAGCAGTTCCAAGAAGTAATGATCTGATAATGGGTTGAGGACATAAGTTACAAAACACCCTCCCCTGGCTCCTCCTAATAAAGCTTCTTAAAACCAATGCTAGAGCATAGAACTGTCCACTTGGTTGCCATGCAACTAGTGTCCGAGTGCCAGTAAGGGTCAGGAAATATTTCAGGTACCGGGACTCCAAAGATGGTCAACACTGAAGAGTTTTCACGGAACTCATATGATGAATGTGGACAAGCCAGGAGATACATATGAGATCTATCAAAAAACTGCTTAGTAGAGAATTAAAAAGCAGTGAAGTCATAGGAAGGGCTTCCTCCCTTTGAAGGAGGAAGTCTTCATGCATGTTGGCAGCTCTTTCAAAATACTATGGGCCAGTGGCTTATCAACAACAGACCCTATTTCTTAATGATTCTGGAAACTGGGAAATCTAAGACCAAGACTCAAGATTGAGTGTCCAGGAAGGACCCACTTCCTGCTGCATAAATATTTGGCTGACTTCTTACCTGGCAAAGGGAATAACAGAGGGCCCTGAAGAGGTGACACTTGAAGGAAGAGACTTACGCAATAAGGAGGAGCAATAAGAACTGATACAGGGAGAAGACAGTGCAAAGGCCCATAGTCATGAATATAGATGGCAGTTTCCAGAAGCTGCAAGAGTAGCATGACTACAAGAGTGGACAGAGAAGAACGATGTGAAAAGATGAGAGAGGGACCGGCTCAGGTAGCGCTTTATACAATAAAGCAAGGAAAGCGGTTAAAATTTGATCTGGTTCAATTTCTCCCTCCCCTCTTCCCAATATGGTAGCCAGGATCTGAACTAAATCCTATGATCCTAACTTCCTGGGGTCACACCATGTGTGAGTCCTGCCCACACTGGCCGGGAGTGGGTGTTTATGAGCAACAGATGGCAGAGGTGACCAGGCTGTGTGACTTGCAGGGGCAGGTCACACAGCGTTGGGCCTTTGTCTCTGGGGTGTGTGGGGGAAGCTCTCCATTGTAAGGCCACTGGGGTGGTCCCACAGAGAATTCTGCTCAGGTCAAAGAACCATGTGGCTTCCAGCCTCAGGAAAGCTTTCAGGTGACCAGTGTCCAGAGCATGTAACGGACAGATCTGAGCTGGGAGCACCGGCTAAGGCTGCTCCCCAAAACATGGTCTTTTCCCACAAGCAGCTTGAAAATCAGCTGCAGGGAAGTTCACCCCTAAATCATTCAGCCTGAATCTGCTCCCGAATAACCAAATCTTAAAATTTTTATCATTCTACCATCTCAAGTTTATATTTAGATTTCCCAGTTGCCTAACAAATACCTCCTGAGGCTTTGGACTTATTCTAACTGTGATGATTATGCATAGGGCTTAAGCAAGAGACTGGCATGGTCTGCCTTTACATTTTCACCCTGGCTTCTATTTGGGAAAAGGTTTGGGGAGATAGCTTAGTTTCCTGGAGTTGCCATAATAAATCATCAGAACCGTGTGGCTTCAAACATCAGGACTTAATTCCCTCAAGATTCTGGAAGCCAAAATAAGGAAATGGGAGTCCCCAGGTTAAAATGCTTTGTCCAAGAGCTTCTGGTGGCTGCTGGTATCCCTGGGCCTGTGGCCACACCACTGTCCCCTCTGCCTCTGTGTAGTGTGACCAATTCTCATCCCCAATTGGAAGGGAAAGCATCCTGTTTGTGGCACCAGCAGGCATCAGGTGCACCCATCTGCATAGGTTTTTTATCGGTTTTAGCAGTTAAACAGACACAGCAGGCAGGGCGGGCCAGGGCTGGGTGTTGGGGAGAGAGGCAGGTGAGTCCCTCCAGCCTGCCAGGAATCTACACATTCTTCCCCTGGGCTCTCTCGCTCTTTCTGCTCATGCTCCCACGCCCCATTATCCCTGCTCTCCCAGGCCCAGGTGTGCTCACTTATGCACACACACCCACTGGACCGCACGATCACGGGGAGGGTGCTGTACCCCAGGCACTGGATGTACAGGCCGGTGGAGGAAAGAGCCTGACCGGCTCACCCACTCTACACTCTGCCATCGCATCACCTTGTCTTCCCCATGGGTGGCAGCTATCCTCTGCTCAGAGTACAAGTGGGGAGACCACCGTTAGGCTCCGGGTGGTGGCAGACACACATCAAGGTGCACTTCTGAGTCCCAGTGGTTAGTTGGTGGGTGGGGAGAGGTGGGCAGTGCGAGAAGGTGAAAGACACGGGAGCAGGCCTTGGCTTCCGCCTGACCCAAGCTGGCCTCTGTGAGGGGGACTGCCACCTCCTTGAGGTCCCAAGGCCTGTGGCTGGTCATCCGCTCCATGTCCAGCTGCAGGAAAGCGGAGTTACGGTAGGCTTTGGTCAGCCCTCCCACCCCTGGCCGTAGTCCCCACCTACGGTCAGCGGGGGGCGGCAGTGGGGGGCAGCGAGGGCATTGGGGGCAGCGGGGGCATCACTCCGAGGTTGGTTGCCTCGTGTCCAGTCTCCTGATCCGGCATTAAAGGCCCATCAGTCCCAAGGGCTCAGAAACTCTCTCTTCATTGACAAGAACCGACAACAAAGGAACGTGAGCCACAGCAGTCCTGGGGTTCTCCCGGGGTTTTCCTGGGCCAGGCTGTGGGGTAAACGAGTTCACGGTTTTTCCCTCCTCCATTAGTCTAAGGCCAGTGGCCCGTGGGCCTGTGCCCTCCACGTGACTGGACACGGGAGCGCTCCCCTGGGCCTGGGCGGAGCTAACCAGCCAGCACCCTGGGGGAGGGGTAGAGAGAGGAGGGAGGGAGCACGTGAGGATGAAGGAGCGCCTCGGAGAGAAGCTTCCAGCGGTGTCTTCGCTGTTGATTCTCACGAGTTGTGCAGAGGTAACTTCCTGGGCTCTGAGAGTCTGGGTCTGCCGCGGTCATGATGCACCTGCTGGGAGGGGGGTGGTTCCCCACACAGGTCTACGCGGTTGTTGCGGTGACCTGACAAAGGACAAGGGTTCAGTTAGCATCTTACCAGGGGGCAGTGATGCATGGAGTCAGAAAAGTGCTGGCTGAGATGGTCCAGTTTTGAACACCAGCCGCCCACGTGGACCCTTCTACTGCCTCTGCCTCTCTCTGACGTAGGGGGAGGGGGGGACAGTAAAGAGTCCAGAGAAACCACTAGTATTTGACTAACATGCCGAGCAGTTGTGTGGTTTTCTTTGCACAACCTTCGATGCGGTCAGTGTTTAAACTCATCTGGTATTACTGATCCTTTTAGGAGCATTGATACATACACCTGATACGGTGTCTTTAGTCGAGAAGTGACCAGGGTCTCATGCTCAGCCGTAGGGTAAATGAGTTGGTCACTTGTTTTTTTCCCGCCATTAACCAGATGACCAGCACCTGTGGTGTTGCGTCCTCCCCCTGATTGGATATGCTTGGCCGGTGGGTGTGCACATGCGGGAGTGGGCTCATCTGCGCATGAGGGGCGGGGTAGAAGGCCAGCTTCATCCTGGGAGGAGAGAGCTTAAGGAGAAGATATGGGAAGGAAGAGGACCAGGGAGAGAGAGAGAAAGAACAAGAGGGAGAGGAAGAGAGAGGCAGG
>PVHY01024382.1:0-19682 GCA_004024945.1 Uropsilus gracilis
TTTTTTTTTTTTTTTTTTTTTTTGAGACTACGTCTTGCTATTTTTGCCTGTGGAACCGCAGGCTTTTGTTGCCCGGGGTCCCACAGACTCAAACCATCCCGAGCCTCAGCTTCCCAGGTAGCTGGTATGACAGGCACGCGCCACCACGCCCAGCTATTTTTTTGGAACTAGGTCTCACTACGGACAGTCTGGTATTTTGTGGTTCTGACCATGCTCTTTTTGGGCAGATGATGGGTGTGTTCAGGGTCTTTATATATTTCTCTCATCTCCAGTACATTCACAGCTGGATTGTTGTTTCTCTTGTAGAAGTAAACCCAGGGCGGTGGGGGGCGGGTAGAGTTTCTCCCCAACCCTGAGAAGGTGACGGGGGAGCCCCAGGGCTAGCAGGACTGTCAGGTTGCCCTAGCTACCTTGAGAGGACAGGCCTCACCTGCTCCCCATCCCACTCCCTCCACTAGGCTTTCAGTGTTTCGCTATTGAGAATACTGTTAGCTGTGGCTTTGCCACATGGGACTTTTATTATGTTAAGGTATATTCCTTTTATCCCAAGTTTGCCAAGGACCCTCATCATAAATGGATGTTGAACTTTAGCAAATGCTTTCTGATTATGTGATTTTTCTTTTTCTTTTTGTTGATGTGGTGAATTACATTGATTGGTCTTTGGATGTTGAATCATATGAAAACTAGTGCCATAGGCCTGGGCGGTATAGTTACCTGAAAGAAATCTAAGCCTGAGGCCAGTGAACCTGCTTTTGAAGTTTGACCCATGGTTCAGATTTGGTTGTGGTATCTTCCAGTTCATCTTGCCCTGGGACTAGAATAGTCTAGTTTCTTTTGTGTGTGTGTATGTTGCAGTCCAGTTTTCTAAAACACCATTTATTGCAGAGTCTTTCCTTGTCCCAGTGTACATTCTTTCCTCCTTTGTTGCAGCTTAGTTGATCACGCATGTGTGGTTTTATTTTCCTGTTTTCTATTTGAGTCCATTGGTCTGTGTTTATTTTTGTTCCAATACCACACTGTTTTTATTATAACATCCTAGTAGAATTGTTGCAGTCTGGGAGTGTAAAGCCTCCATTCTTTCCCTTTTTAGTCAGGAGAGCTTTCACTATTCTGGGTTTTTGTGGTTTCATGTGAATTTCATTAGTCTGTTTTTTTGATGAATGTCATTGAGTTTTTTATTGGAATTGCTTTTGGTAGGATGGCCATTTTTATAACATTAATTCTTCTGATTCACGAGTTAGGAATATCTATTTCTTTGTGTCTTCTATTTATTTTAACAGTGTTTTGTGGTTCTTGTATTGATCTTCTACTTCATTGTGAGGTTTATATCCAGGTACTAAAATTTTCTTGGTATAATTGTAAATAGGAGGGTTTTTAAAATTTCTTCCTCTTGAGATTGAGGCAGATATAGCTTATAAGAAAGCTGCTGATTTTTTGTGTATTTGTTTTGTAGTCTGCTACTTTACTGAATTGTTTTCTTATTTCAATTAGCTTTTCTGTGAATTTTTTTGGATTTGGATTCCTTTATTTGGATTCCTTTTATATCTTTCTCTTGCCTTATTGCCCTAGCTAGGATTTCCAGCACTGCATTGAAAAAAGGGTGAGAGTGAACCTCCTTGTCTTGTTCCAGATCTTAATGGCAGCACTTTCACTTTTTTACCCTTAAGGATAATGTTTGCTGTGCATTGGTTACACATGACTTTCATTATGTATCCCTTTTATCCCAAAATTTTCAAGGGTCTTCATAATAAATGAATGTTGGACTTTATCTCTCTTTCTTTGCATCTATTGATATGATCATATGGTTTTTCTTTTTGTTGATGCTGTGGATTGTATTGATTTTTGGATATTGAACCATTCTTGTGTCCTAGGCATACATCCGACTTGGTTGTGGTGTATAATCCTTTTGATGCATTGTTGGATTTGATTTGCTAGGATTTTATTTAGGATTTTTGTACCAGAGTTTATTAAGGAGATTGGTGCATAGTTTTCTTTGTATTGTCTTTGTTTGGCTTTGGTATTAGTGTAATGTTGGTCTTAGAAAATGTTCTTGGTAGTTTTCCTTTCTGACTTTTTTGGAAAGAATTTTGAAGTTCAGAAGTAATTTCATCTTTGAATGCTTACTAGAACTCAGTTGTGAAACCATCTGGTCCTGGGCTTTGGTTCTAGGGAGGGTTTAGATAACTGTTTCAATTTCACTGCTTGTAATTGGGTTGTTTAAACTCTTCTTTGTTAAGCTTTGGGAGACTATGGTTCTAAGAATTTCTTCATCCATCCATATTGTTGTGCTTGTTTGCATATAAATGTTTGTAGTAGTCTCTACCTGTTATAAGATGTCTGCTGATTCTGTTGTAATTTCTCCTCTTTCATTTATGATCCCGCTTGTTTGGGTTTTCCCCTTTGTGAGTCTTGCTAAGGGTTTATCTATTTTTTTTTCCCCAAAGAACCAGCCAGGTTTTGTTCATCTTTTAGATTGTCTTTTTTATTTTTATTTAGTTTATGTCTGCTCTAATTTTTATTTTTTCCTTCTGCTGGTTTTTGGGTTGTTGCTTTTCCCCCCTCCTTCTTCAAGATGGGAGATGAAGTTGGTCCTTTGGGTTATTTCTTGCTTGTTGATATGGATTTGTATTGCTATATACTTTGCTCTTAATACTGCTTTTACTGAGTCCCACACAGTCTGGAGTGTTATGTCTTCTTTGTCATTTGTCTCCATACCTTACTTCTTTGATTGCCTCATGAACCCACTGGTTGCTCAGTAACACATTGTCCAGTCTATGTAATGGACAATCTCCTAGATTTTTGTTCTTGATTATTAGTATGGTGCCTTTATGGTCAGAGAAAATACTTGGTATTATTTTTTCATATATTTGTTGATGTTTGTCTTGTGAACCACCTAATGTGCGGTCCATCTTGGAGAGCGTTCCATTTGAAAAAAGATGTATTCATTTTTTGGGGGAGTACAATGTCCTATAGATGTCTCTTAAGTCCATGTGGTCTAGATTTTTATTTAGGGCTATTGTGTCCTTGTGTAGTTTCTGTCTTGTTGATCTGTCCTTTGGTGAAAGTAAGGTGTTGAAGTTTCCTATCACATATGTATTTTCTCCATGTCTGTTTTCAGAGCTGCTAGTAATTGTCTGTGTATTTTGGCTCTCCCTAAGACTGTCATGTCCTTCTGGTTATTGCCCCTTATAATGTCCTTCATTGTCTCTTGTCCTTTTTTTAATTTGAAGTTCGTTTTGTCTGCTGTAAGTATGGCTACCCGTTTTTGCTTGTAGGGTTGCTTTCTAGCCCTTTACTTTCAGTCTGTTTGAGAGTGCAAGTGTGTTTCCTGGAGGCAGCAGAAGGGTGGATTCTACTCCAGTGTGCTACTCTGCTTTTATTGGTGAATTTAGTACATTGACATTTAGGGTGATTACACCTGAAAATTTGAACTTGTCGTTTTGGTGATCATTTTGTGGTTTCATCCACTACTTTGTTCTGTTCTTCCTGCTCATTCTTCTGTTGGTTTAGATCTTAAGGCTTCTTGTAAAATTTTTTGGGGTAGGGTATTCCCTGCATCCCCCCTATGTTGAGGTTTTTGCCATCAAAAATGATGGAACAGTCTGATTTGGCCATTGTGCCCATTTATCACAGAGCTGTTCCCACTCCTAGTTCCTTCATGTAGTCTTCAAAGCTGTTGCTACTCACCAAGTGCCATCTTCTTACCGGCTGCTGAGTGTTGGCTGCTGTGGTAGGTGCAGGAGGATGTTCAGAGAGAGCACAGCAGAGTCTGGTGAGGTAAGGTGATAACCTGACTGTGTGAGGCAGGTATTCCTAGCCCTTAACACAGATGAAGAATCTAAGATTGAGTATCTTACTCATAAAGGTCATTAGAGTGGGGGCTTTTCAGGCAAGATCTGTCTGTCTCTAAAGCCATAATTTCAGCTGGGTTGCTATGTAGCTTCCTTGACTTTTTTTTTTGAAACTAGGTCTCGCTATTTTTGCCCGTGGAACCACAGGCTCTCATTGCCTGGGGTATCCCCAACCTCAGCTTCCCAGGTAGCTGGGATGACAGGCATGCGCCACCACGCCCAGCTATTTTTTGGAACTAGGTCTTGCTATGGACCCCAGGCGGGACTCGAACTGTGATCCCTAGCCCCGGCCGCTTTGTAGGTTGAAGCTTACAGTCACGAGCCACCGTGCCCAGGCCCTAGGTTCCTTGACTTTTAAACAGACCTTTGCACAGCGTGGTAGTACAGTGTTTCGCTACAGTAGAAGGAGCTCACCTACCTGAGTGTTGGGATGGTCAGATAAATAGATTGAGAGCTGAGGGGGATGGTCTTTGTTTGGTGATGGTGGGAGGCACTAAGGCTATCCTGGAAGAGAAGGTAGACGTTCATGTCTGACATGTTTGCAGAATCACAGGCACTTTAGACTGTCTTGACTAGTGCGTGAGAGAAGTGAAGCCAGAGAAAAGACATGATTTGGGTAGTGAGGGATCTTGCTCTTCGTGCTAAGAACTTTCTTTCTCCTAAGGGTTTCACAGAGTCTCTAGAATATTTTAAGCAGGTTTTTCAAATTGGCTTTTCATTTTAGAAGACTTACTCAGACTCCTTTGTGAAGCTTGTAGGGTGTGCAAGTGTAGTGTGCAGGAGCCCGTTTCTGCGCTAAGGTTAAGAAATGCTAGTGGTTGGTACTAGGGTAACGGCAGGGGAGATGAAGAGAAGTAGTTAGCCATAGGAAATTTAAAATGCAGAATTGTGAGGCCTCGATGACTGAGACAGAAATTGAGAGCAAAGGTAGAATCCAGGTTAACACCCTGCTTTTAGCATAAGAAGTCGCTCAGGAGACATAGGAAGTGAAATAGGTTTAGAGATTAAGGAGGATGGATCTATCTTTTGGACGTCCAGAGAGTCCAAGTGGCCATTCTTCGGCTAGACAGACAGGGTTAAAGTTCAGGTTTCCTGTAGCTTGGGACATCAGCTGCATAAAAAGGGGAATCATCTTAGGAGAACATGGAAAGCGAGAAATGGTCTTAGAGCATCGTGAGGAACATCAGCACATACATGTAATGGGCGGAGGAGAAACCCAACAGTGTCATGACCAGCCAAGTTGGAGTCAGTTAAAAGAAGGTGTCAGCAGGAAGGAGAGGTCAGTGGTGTCACTTGAATAATGCTGCCAAGAGGTCATATCACAGGTGCTCTACTGGGTACCCTTGGAAATTAGAACCATTCACATTTATGTGAGAACAGGCAGGTCGTGGCGAAATGGGGCATTGGCTTGACTATTTCTGGTTCAGGAGAGAGTAGGATCGAGGAAAAGTGGAAAAGAAAAAATATATTTAGCATTCCCATCTGCATTTTATTTAATGTCACGTGAAAAAGGTTGTGAAGTGCATGTTAAGGAATGAAATCTCCGGTAGACTGTGTTGTCACTAAGATTTGAGAAAACCGGGACATAAGATAAAGATGGGGGCAAACCAGGGACGACATCAGGATAGCAAATTGATGCATAAAACAAAATTCTGGGAAAATATCATTAACACTGGTGTTGGTTATCTTTGTGTGGTGGGAAATCTTGTATTTGTGTTTTGCAAAGACCATAGTTTTTGTAATTTAGATTTTTAAAAATTAAAAATCCTAAATCCAAAGTTATGGAGTCTTGTTTCATTTCTTAAATCAGTTGGTGTAGGGTCTTCTGCATACTAGTGGGGAAGGAGGGGAAATGTTGAAGCTTCATGAACGAGAAGACAGTTGCTAGAGCTAGTAAAGAGAAGGAATGAGAGTGCGATTCAGGGCACTTGTGGAAGGATGGACTTTGGAAAGAAGGAAGAGACGATTTCAGTGCCATGTAGGTTTGTAGCTGGGGTTTCATTCAGGGAATGAGATGAGGCAGGTTGTTGGTAGAGAATGAAAGAAAAAGGGAGGTGGTATGGAAGGTGGGGAGAGGAACAACATTAGGAATTTAGAACCTGAATGTGGACAGACATCTGTCTGTGGCTTAACACGAAGTAGCTTTGGAGCCAGGTCTGTAAGCCAGGAAGGAATAGCACCTTTTCCAAGCGTGACCAGGTAAGTGGTGGTGGAGGGGAGGGGGATGCCAGCCCTCTCTCTTGACCTTGTAGTCAAGTAGAACAGAGTGGGCCAAGGGGCAGTTCTCCAGAGTTCTCCCATTGAATCAGTAGATGGCAAGGGCATTCATGACTTTGGGGAAGATGTTCTAGAGGTAGAGAGGGAAAGTTTGAAGGGAGGAAAGCAGAAGAGCTTGGGTCAGGGGAGAGACGATGGTCATTTGTAGAGATTACTGGGGCACTGACTTTATGGAGAGCTTTGTCTTGGGCACCAAGAACATGAGGTGTGGTGGCAGCCTCAAGGGAGCCAAAGTAGTTAGATTCAGTTGGATGGGTTTCCCTTGGGATGCTGTCTCTGCCTGTACTCGCTGCAGTTCTGGGGTCCTCTCTGGTAGATGGACGAGATAGCTTGAAGATTCGGGCAGATGTGGGACTTGTAGTGGAGGGGGTGGTGTGCTGCTCTGATGTCCACTCTTTCTTTGTCCTCATCGTCCTCTGCTTTGGTCCTAGCATAGTCTGCCCACAGGTCTTCCTTCAGTTTTTTGTTTTTTTGGTTTTTTTTTTTTAAACTTAAGTCATCTGCTATTTTGCTGTTAGATTGATTTTGCTAAATTCTTGCTCAACCCTAGTTGCCCTGTGGTTAGATACTGGATCAAGTCAGACCAAATACCCAGAACCTGCCATGGTCTGACTCCTTTTCAGGTCCTGTTACCCAGCATACACAGATGCTGAGACCTCCAGACCAGGTCCCGTACTCTCATCCGCAGGCTCGTCGTCAGACCTGCTCTGTAAGTCTATGGCAGGTGCTTTTCACCTCTCTCTGTCCGGATTTACCCCACCAAGGCTCAGCTTATTATCTGTAAAATAATATATATCATAAGTAAGAGAAGCAAGAGATTATAGGCTTAGGCGAAGTCAAAGGTAGAACTTGTTACAGTCTGTGACCTGCATGAATGATAAGCCTAGCACAACCAAGAACACCCTGCTTTTCAGGAAGAGACATCGTGTATCTTACATTCTCCACCTCCTTATTCATGGAAACACAGCACGCCATCCTCTGCTTAGCCTTTGGATCCAGGCTCTCCTTCCAAATTCCTCATTTTTGGTTACCGGCCTCTCCTTTCTGACTCATCTCTTTCCCTTTTATTGAGTTATTTCCACCAGCAGTAGTGGGGCTGTTGTTAATTGCTTCCATCTCTAAAAACAACCTTGTTTCTTCTTGCTTCTGACCTGTTTTTCTCTTCCATTTGGGGCAAAACATAAACAGAGCTACCTCTGTGCCCTCAGCTTTCTTACTCTTCAGTTTGCTCCGCTCTGTATTTCATCCCTACCTTTCCCCTGACGTGTTCTTTTTGAGGACACCAAGAGCCCTCTGTGTTGTCAAATGCAGGAAACACGTGGTCGTCTTGCTCCACCTAGTAGAGCCCTGTGTAGTTAGCCCGTCTTGAAGCACTTTCTTCTCTCGGCTTCTGACACCTTTACTTGGTGTTCTCTCTTAGGCCTTTCCTTCTCTGCCTCTTCCGGCACCTCCTCTCTCGGACACTTGGGAGCCTGCTGCAGCAGTCAGCGCGGCCTCTCTCCTGTCCTCTCTACACTCTGCGAGTGCTGAGGAGGCTCAGAGCTCCGTAAACATTGTGTCAGTGACTTCCACGCTCTCCCCCAACTTCCGGGCTTGTGTTTCTCACGGCTGCGTTTCACGTGGGGTCTTGACTTAGCAAGCATCTCACACTTAGTATTTCAGAGCGGGACATTTGATACACCTCCCCCCCACACACACACACTCCTTCCTGCTCACACTCCTTCCCTGCCTCGCTCCCTGGACCTCATCCTTCATACTGTAGTGTGTGGTACCAGTCGCTTAACTCAGAACTTAGTCGCAGCTGCCCTCATTTCTCCTTCATCCCTGCTTTACGTTAGTTCTCCTTACAAAGCCATCTAGTATCTCTCCACCTCCACACCCCCTGTTCTTGCCTGAGCCCCCAGGACATCCTCTTGGACTGTTGCAGTAACTTCCTGTTTTATCGGTTTTCCCTCCCATTCTACAGTATGCTCTCTATCATGAGACCAGACTAACCTTGAAGTAACTTGCTGCATCACTTCACACTTCTGCTTTACTACTTTCCTTTGCACTTAGAATAAAATCCAAACTCCTTGGCATCGAAACACTATGGGTAACTGATTTCTGCCTGCTCTCTAAACTTCGGTTCAGGTCATCTCCCCCTGCTCATTCTGCTGTGGACATACTGGCCTCTTTGTTTTGGACTCATTGGCATCTTTCTCCAGGACCTTTGCACATGCTCTTTCCTTGATCTGGATCACTTGTAACTGGTTCCTTTTCACCCATCTGGTTCTCGTTGCAGATGTCACTATCATGGCTGACGTTTATTTTATTTTTATTTATTTATTTATTTATTTATTTTTTAATTTATTTTTTTTAAGACTAGGTCTCGCTGTTTTTGCCTATGGAACTGCAGGCTCATGTTGCCCGGGGTACCACGGCCTCGAGCAATCCCCAGCCTCAGCTTCCCAGGTAGCTGGGATTACAGGTGTGCGCCAACCATGCCCAGCTATTTTTTTGGAACTAGGGCTCGCTATTGTGTCCCTGGTGGGAGTCGACCTGTGATCCCTGGCCCCGGCCTGCAGCTTGCTAGGCTGCTGCTTACAGGCACGCACCTCTGTGTCCGGCCATGCCTGACTTTTAATTATGCCCCTAGTCACTCTATAACATTACCCTTCTTTTCTTGTTTTGTCTCTCTGTTGGCTGTCCTTCTGTATTCCTGCACCTATCATATATAAGTTGCACAAAGGCAGGGACCTGTTCATTTTCGTTCTTCGCTGTATCAGCACCTTACAGAATGTCTGGAGCTCAGTAGGTCCCATAAATATTTGCCGAGTGGTTATTCTTTGCTGTTGCCTTTTTTTTTCCCCAATTAACCCTATGCAATGCGTGAAATACGTTGTTTTTCTCTGTCTAGTTAGAATCCTTGGGACCACGCCTTAGCTGAGTGAGAACACCTCTTCTGGCTGCTGGCAGGCGTGATGATCTACTGGTTGCTGTCGGTTGTCCGAAGGCAAAGAGCCGGCCAAGGATGGCAGAAGTGGTCCTCGGCAAGGAGCAGTTCAACCGCTGCCGAGGCGCATCCTGTCACCCTTCCTGCCCAGGCGCAGGTGGTCATCTGTGGCGGTGGCGTCATGGGCACGTCCGTGGCCTATCACCTCTCTAAGATGGGCTGGAAGGATATCGTCCTTCTGGAGCAGGGCAGGTAAGGATCACACTGGGCGTGGCTTACGCCTGTGCTACGCTCGCCGCACGGGGACCCCTCAACCGCTGGTGCTGTTGCCCCCACCAGCTGACCTAAGGATAGCTAAGCTGCATGAGCAGGATCACAGAACATGAACTCTCCTGTACTTGCTTCGCCATGGCTAGTCCTGGTGGTTTCTGATTTTTTGAGAGCCATCAGCTCCCAACAAAGCAAGTGTCTAAAATTTGTGTTTGGGTTCCACATCCACAGCACATCTTATCTCACTCTTTATGTTAGTCGTATGACAGCGTGGATCTTGTGACCACCGGTTTCCTCTGTGGGCCCCTCCCCCCCAATTGGCTACATTGTGCCTTGTTGCTTTTTTTAGTTTAATTAATTAATTTTAGAAGTTTTAGGTTTACAGAAAAATTGGGAAGATAGTACAGAGTTCTCATTTATCTCATACTCTCACCTGTTTCTTATGTCTTACATTAGTATTAGTGTTTTGATATCGGTACAGTAGTATTAAATTCATATTTTGATTTTCCCCCACTTTTTCTCTAATGCTTTTCCCCGTCTAGGCTTTTTATGTTCTATTGCCTACTACACATTGGCCATTAAAAAGATTTCGGCTGGGCATGGTGGCGCTGCCTGTAAGCAGCAGCCTAGGAGGCCATGGCAGGGAGCAGGGATTGTGGTTGAGTCCTGCTTGGGGCAATGTAGCGAGACCTAGTTCCAAAAAAATAGCTGGGCGTGGTGACGCATGCCTGTCATCCCAGCTACCTGGGAGGCTGAGGCTGGGGATCGCTTGAGTCTGTGGTACCCTGGGCAACGTGAGCCTGCGGTTCCACGGGCAAAAATAGCGTGACCTAGTCTCAAAAAAAAAATTTAGTATTCATTTCTAAATAGGCAACACATTACATGATTCAGATTTGTAAATACATAAGAATTTAACAGGGAAAAGTCCCTGTTATTTATTTCCGAGCTCTGGCTGTGCAGTTCCCTCACTGGAGGCAGGTTAAGGAATTGTGTATTGTTTCAGAGAGACTCTGCATGGGTAAGCAGATGTGTATTGGTAAGTATGTGTATACGGGCGTTCATTTGTCCTTTTTCCTTTTTGTGCAAATTACAGCATATGTTAAGCACTGATCCTTATCTTGCTTTCCTTACTAAGGTTGTTCCGTAGCAGCACATTGAAACTTACTTTTTTATGACTACATAGTAATCCTCGGTCTAGGTGAACTCAAATTCTGGGTTAGGCTCATGTTGATGCACATTTTGATTTGTCTTCATTGTGTGATACTACAAATGCACTATGATGAAGAACCTTGAACTTGATGCACTCACAGATACATGACCTGATGGTATTTTGTGTCCATCCTATAGGCTGGCTGCTGGCTCAACGAGGTTTTGTGCTGGCATCCTAAGCACGGCTAGGCACGTGAGCATCGAGCAGAAGATGGCAGATTATTCAAACAAGCTCTACCAGCAGTTAGAGCAAGAAACAGGGATCCAAACAGGTAAGCAGGTAATCTATCATCTACTAGTATGCTTACCCCAGTGAGTGTGGTGTGTGGTCCTGCACCAGGTTTGGCTGGTGACTTGGTAATGAAGATGTGAATTTCAGTCTAGGCTCTGCCACTGGTTAGAGTATTTCCTGGGACAAATCACTTAAGTTGATGAGCTGTTTTTAACTTCCTGATTATAAAATGATTAATACTGGTACAGTATTGTTAAATTAATATTTTGATTCCCCCCCACACTTTTTCTCTAATACTGTTTTTCTGTCTAGGCTTTTTATGTTCTATTGCCTATCACACATTGGTCATTAAAAATTTTTGTATTTGTTTCTAATAGGCAATACATTACATGATTCAGATTTGAAAATATGTAAGAATTTACAGGGAAAAGTCTCTCTCATTGCTTAGCTTTAGCTGTGCACTTCCCTCACTGGAGACAGGTTCAGATCATATAATTCCTATCACTTGAAAAGTTTTTCTAGGCCATTTCCCATGTATTTTACTCATTTGAATATTGTAAGTGGCATACTTCGTTCCTAAAAATAGGAGAAGAAAGAATTTTTATTTGGGTGCTCCACAGTAAAATCATAGACTGAGCTACTGAACTTCACCAATTGCTATTATTATTTTTCTGATTAGAAAGCCTCAACAGGCATTTCTCTTTATCTGTGATATTAGGAGGAAAGGAACAAGAAGTTGTAGGCCAAATTGTACTAGAGTAAGTAGAAACTGTTCTAAGAACAGGAATACTAATCTACACTATGATCCTAGATTATAACAGGGTAGGAAGAATGTTTCTCAGTTTGTTGCAAAGTATTATATAAATTAGCTGAAGCCCAGAGTTGAGCCTAGTCTGTTGGCTGAAGAGATGGTAAAACTGTTTGGTGACAAGCTGGTTATAATGACAGGGCAGAGGGCCCAGCAGTGAACTTTAGGCCACTTGCACGTGTGAGGGCTGCTGCTTTGAAGAACTTGCACAATTCAGATCACAGATAGTTCAAGACTAATCTGTTTGCCAACTAAAGTGGTGGTGCATTGTGATCTTAATGTCAGAACAGTTTGTAGTTTTCTTCGCCTGTCAACTTAGAAATTGAGTGATATGACTTAATTTTAGAGGAGATTCAAGTTTTTTTTTTGTTTTTTGAGACTATGTCTCACTATGTTGCTTGGGGTAGTCCTGATCCAGCAGACTCAAGCAATCCCCAGTCTCAGCCTCCCCAGTAGCTGGGATTACAGGTACCCACCACTGCGCCTGGCAACTTTTTCAAGATCAGGTCTCGCTGTGTTGCCCAGGGTAGTCTCGAACCTGCAAACTCAAGCAATCCCTGTCTTCTTGCCTCCCAGTGCTTGCATTATAGGCGCACGATACCATGTCTGGCTTCACCAGACAAGGGTGAAGGGTTTATAAGGATTTATAATGTATCCACCTCATATAGTTCATAGTTACATGAAGTACACCCACACTAAATGTCTGGTGATTAGGATTGTTAGACCTCAAAGTGGAGAGAGGGGCTGTCAGGAGAGGAGCCCGAGGCAGTGAAGGAAGGGGCCACATATTCCTTGGCACATAAGCAGACTAGTGCTGGGGTAAGGTGTCGAGGTTCTCTAGGTGGTCTCTGCAGATCCTAGGCCCAGCGCTGAGAGTGCCTTCTTCAGCACCAGGCCCTGGGCATCTCCTTGTTGCACCTGGCCACTGTTACGTCTGAAAGCTTGAATCCCCATGGTGACGTTGAACTTGGCTTAGCTTCCTTTGAGAGGCCAGTAGGAAGTTGTTCCTGTTACTGTCCTGTCTCTGGCTTATGCTAAGGGAAGGTGCCTGACTTATACTAGGGAAGTTGGGAAGTAGCCTTTTTGAATGGATTGGATTTGATGGCTACCTGCTATGAACCAGGGTGTGGGTGAGCAGAGGGTCCACACAGCAGGAAGAGATGGACCTGCCAACTCCTGGCCTCACTGCTGCAGTCACTGACCCTTTGCTGGCTCTTGGGTCTCACCTGGTTGGGTTCCCAAGGAACCAGGATCACAGGTGTTTCTCTGTAAGTTAGCCTGACTCCAGTTCCAGTTCCCTGCTGGAGCCTTATGTGAGCTGTGTTCTCTCTGATGCTTGTATGACAGTGAGAAAGCCAGGTGGGGATTGTGGAAAGGAGTGTAAAGAGGTCATGCTCAGCTCTGTCCCCCCCCCACTGTGGTGCATCAGTGACATGGTAGAAGGTGGCCAGGGGCTTCCCTCATGGGGAGCTCTGTTACCTGGCGGGGTATGGGTATGCACATTACAAGAGGATTGTTGTTCCTTGTGGTGCTTTTGAGTCATTAAATAAATTAGTCATTATAAATTTAAATTATTAATTTAAATTAATTATTATAAAATTCATTTATAATAAATAAATGAAATCTTTAAGAGGTTTTAAGCATACATGATAACTTACATACTCATAATAAATGTGACTAATAGGGAAATACAAACAATAGAAAGTGAATTTTCTCCCTACTGAATACCCACCCCCAAGGTTAACACTCTATTTAATTTGTACCTTTTGGACACCTTTTCTGCATGTGTCTGCAAGACAGTTTTTTTTTTTTTTTTTAAGTCAAAATGAGAGAGCACTTACTATGTTATTAACTACCTTGTTTTCCCACTGTAGTGCTCTGTATAAAATACACATGCACAAGATTATTGTAGCAAATGCACTATTGACAGAATCAAATGTCCGTTTGAGGTTGGCTGAACACAGGTGGTGGGTATGTCCACACAGGTCTGCTGGCTGGGTGGAACAGAAGGAGAGGAGCTCTGTGAATGCTGGGCACTGGTCTCTGGGTCTGCTGTTAGATGAGGGAAACAAAACACACTTTTATGGAGGAAAGAAATAAGGAAATAGGGAAAATAAAAGTACAGGAATGATAAGCCAGAAACTGCTGATGTGGGTTATCTTCAGAGTCAGTGGGAAATGGCGCAGGAGGGTGGGATCATGGGAAGAGGCCTATCCCTGGGCTTACTTTCTGAGTTTTGACTTTTAGGCCAGGTTAGTATAGCACATGTTCCATCAAGGGTAGGGGAAGAGCCGGGCACGGTGGCTCGTGCCTGTAAGCTTCAGCCTATGAAGCGGCCGGGGCTAGGGATAGTGGTTTGAGTCCCGCTCGGGGCAACACAGTGTGACCTAGTCCCAAAAAATAGCTGGGTGTGGAGGCGCATGCCTGTTATCCCAGCTACCTGGGAAGCTGAGGCTGGGGATTGCTTGAGTCCGTGGTACCCCCGGCAATGTGAGCCTGCAGTTCCAAGGGCAAACAGCAAGACCTAGTTCTCAGAAAATAAATAAATTAATCAATTAATTTAAAAAAAAGAATAGGGGAAGAGCTACCATGGAATACTGCTAGAATCCCAGGAACTTTACTGCACCCCGGATGAATTGTGCTACACTAGAGGAAGATGAACTTCCTGAGGGGACATTTGACCCCAGTGTTTTGACTGTGTACCCACAGTGTAAACACAAAAAGAAATGTGAACAAGTGTTGACCCCTGATTAGCAAATTTGTTTTTCTTAATGGCATGAACAGTTCTGCTTGTTAAGTGTTGTAGGGTTGAGCAAGAGAATAAATACAGTGGGGTAGAGGGAAGCAGGTTTCTGACTGTATTGGAGAGGGAGTCACAGTAGGGACGCAGAGATGACAGCAGCACCCCTGAGGGCTAGACTACAAAAGGTGGTGTCGCCAGGAAGTCATGGTTTTTCGTGGAGGGAGAAGTTGTGTGGTTGAGTTCCCAGCTTTGTCACTTGAAAGGGCTTAAAGTCGATGGCACTTCAGAAACGTGAGCACACGCAGTACTCAGGTCTTGGTTGAAGAAGACATTTTCTCCTAATGGGAAGCTTCAGAGTTTCTTGAAGAATTGCTTCTCTCTGCTTTCCTGGCTAGTGCAGAATAATGGGTGCAGAACCTCTTACTGCTCAGAACGGAAGGGGGTGCTCTCCTGGAATGGTGGAGACGAGCCACAAAGGACACAGGCACCAGCTTGAGGGACTTGGTACCATTTGACAGGAAGCAGATGAGAGCAGAGGGCGACAGCACAGTGTGGCAGGCCGAGCCCATGGTTTCATATTCCTAACACAGGGAAGAGTATAAACTGAGGAGGATGGAAATCCGTACCGTATTGTAGACTGTCAAGGAATGATGGCTCAGGAAATCCCTGTTTGACCCCCATCACAGTGGCAGTGATCTAAAGCAAACACCACCAATTGATCTGTATCTACTAGGTGAACATTTGAAGAGGAAAAAGTATAGTCTAAAAGTTCCCTTTCCACGAGTAACTTGCTATTGACAAAGGGGAAATGGTAACTTTACGGTGGAGAAACCTGACAGACACCTTCGACCACATGATCAGAGGTAACATCGGCAGAAGTGGCACTCGTGATACCACAGAAGGCGGCAGCTTCGCTTCTAGGGACTTCCTGCTAAATGTGTGCGCACTGCCGCTAATAAGGAGCAACGACTGGATGAGTCCAGATTGAGACCGGCCTGTGAAATAGCTGCCCTCTGCTCTTCAAAAACATCGCGGCCAAGGAGAGGAAGAACAAGGAACTTCCCTGATGGAAGACCAGAGACATGACAAGTATATACAGTGCCTCACTCTGCGTGGGCTCCTAGGCTGAGGGCAGAAAGGACTGTGAAGGACAGCTGATGAACATCTGGGTACAACTGTGGATTAGATAATGATCTAGTATCTTAGTTTTCCCAATTTTGTTCTCTACTCCTGTAAGACAGCGTGTGTGTCCTTAGGGGATGCTCGCTGATGTGGTCGGGATGAGGTGCTTCAGGGCAGAAAATGGTGTGCACGTGTGTCCACGGGGCAGAGGTAGAGGATAAAGCAGTTGATGAATCTGAGTGAAGAATGTCAGCAGTTCTTTGGATTGGCCTTCTCATTTCCCCCTAAGCTTGAAATTGTAATCAAAAGTCATACCACCCCTCCATTTCACTGAGGGAGCTTTCCGAGGGTGCTGGCTGGTAGTGAATGACCCCAGTTTTGAAGTATCTAGTGTTCATTACTGGCTTGAGAACTGCTATGCATTAGGATTATCTGTGTCCTGGCCTAGCACAGGCAGTTTTTACAGTCTTCCCGGCTGGTTCTCTGTGCAGGCGGGCCTGAAAACCACCGACTCCCACGGCCATTTACCCAGCAAGTCGCTTTTTCACCTCCATGGTGTTCTCTCCAAACTGACCACAAACTGTTGGCTTGTGTTTTCAGAGAAAATTGCTGCCTTTTGTTATTGCTGTCAAGTAGTTTGCTAGGTGCTTTTTTGTACCATCCTTTGTATTTGTTAACTATGTTTTATGCTCATTTCTTTTTCTTCAAATACAGTTACATTTTCCATAGTAGCTGGTAACCATGTAGTCGGCAGCTCTCCAGAACAGCACATACAAGAGGCCTGTCCACGGCTTCCAGCTGCTGGGGCTGCTCTGTCCCCCACCCCCAACGCTACAGGCTTCCTTTCTCTTTCTATTTTTTTTGCCCTTGAATGAGAACTTTTATTCTTTAACCTTTATTTTCTCTATAATGATCCAGTGACTGTACTTGTCTGTATGCCTGTATTTCCATTGCTGCGCTGAAGGCTAGCTTTCTGGAAGATGGATAATCTGAGCAAAGGGTGTGTGGACCTGAAACTTGGATAGAAACTTGGATAGGTACTGCCAAGTCATCCTCCAAACGGTTGGTGCCCTCTTACCATGTGAGGGTACTTACTTCTCTACAGTCTTTGCAGCATTGAGTATTTCAATTTTTGGAAACCTGATGGAAAAGATTAGATTCTATTTGGTACTTCTTTCATTCCAGAGTTACTAGCTTACTGGCTCTTTATATTTCTTCTTTGAATTGACTTTTACAATTTTATGTATGCCTTTTATATTATTGATTTGTAAGAGTTGCGTTTTGTGGATCTTATTAACCTTTGACAAAGCAAATTCTACACCAGGATTGCTCTAAATCCAACTTAAAAAGTTCTCTGCAGGCCCACCAGCAAGCAGCCACATGGCTGCCTGCATGCCCAGGGACCTGGGCCATCTGAACCCCTTTTCCAGCAGGGAGCAAAGGTTGCCAAGAACCCTGGGTAGGCCCCTGCACTGGAGAGCCTGGGAGGGGTATCCAGGTGGGGTTTTAGCCCCGCCCACCAGCTAATGGTTGCACGGGGCAGCCATCTGCCAGCTGGGAGGGCTGAGGCATGGTTTGGTCAAGCCCCACCCCAAGGGGGCTTGGTACTGCGCCTGCCTGCCCATCCATGCTCTGCCCCCACACAGGGAGGTACTGGCACATGGCAGGGCGCGGGGATGCCCCTTCAATTTCACTCTCACTCTAGCTAATCTTCAGGAGGAGGAAGAACATAAATAATACAAACACCATCATAGAACGGGTAAAGGACCAGGTAAACATCCAGTCCACACATCTGAGCTGGACATGAGAGATGGAACATCGAGAGAACCAGTGCATGCGAGACATGATGTCACCAATCCACACCTTCGTGCTCACCGGATCTGGAGGAGCCAAATCTCATTTCTGAGATGCCATCTAAGAGAGCAAGATGCTCCTCCCCACTCCACGGGAGAGGAAGGCCGCGGTGTCGGGACATCAGCCCCACAGCAAAGCTGCAAACTAAGGGAGAGGAGATGATCTACAACGGCCATTCACAGACGCCTGTATCCACAGAGAAACTTCTTCACCAACACTGGCTGGGGGTGAGGCCCCCTAAACCAGATGCCAGAACGATAAGGTAAAGCAGCAAAGTAACACAGAGAAGGGATTGGAGAAGACAGCCTGCAATGAGAAAACATGGGCAGACCACAGATCAATATAGACTGCTGCCTAACACAAGGTTAACACTGAAAACCTACCAGCACAGTTCACCTGGTCCCCAGAACACAGTCCCTCGCCCAGTGAAAGGACACTGCCGCAGAAAGAAAGAGACTAATGGACTTAACTACAGATCAATAAATAAAAGAGAGAGGGGTCTGAGGGAGGGGGAGGTATACCAATAACCATTTACCAAGGCTGTAATTTAAAGAATACAAATAAAGTTCTCTGCAGGAAACAGTAAAGTTTTATTCTAATAGGTTATAATTGCTAATTGCTATGTAGTTCTGTTTGGGGATGCATGATTTATTATGCAGGTGATTTATTGCCATGACATAGGGTGCATGTTCCTGTACAGAGGTGCTGTCTTACATGTAATCTTTGATAGTGAGTAGAAGGTCCAAGGGCTGAACCTTGTACGCTAGGATGCAGAATGTCATCAGTGCATGGGTTCCTGGCCAAGATCACTGCGTTTTTCTGGGGTAGCTACTATCCTTAAAAACCGAGGCCTGCATTTTTAGTTCTCCAAACTGGAATTTTCTCCTTCTCCCTCTTGTGTACTCCGAGGTTCTCCCACAACCATGGCACCTGTGAACTGGCATCATGATCCCTGTGCTCATCCCTTCCCTGATTTTGTCCTCCTCCTCCTACTATTTTAGTTCTGTGATCAGCTTGCTAGTTTTAACTTTTTCTTGTCCTTTTGTTTGGTTTCTCTGTATCCTACCACTAAGTGAGACCATTTGATACTTATCTTTTTCTTTCTGGCTAATGTTGACTTGCAAATTCTTTCCAGCTGCATTCATGTTGCTGTGAATGTTCAGCTTTTTTTGGTGCTGAATAGTATTCCATCGAGTAAATATACCACAACTTTTGATCCATTCATCCATTTTGAGGCATCTGGGATGTTTCCATGTCCTGGTTATTGTAAATAGTGCTGCACTAACCATAGGAGTACAGGTGTCCTTTTGAATTAGTGTTATGGAGTCCTTTGGGTAGATTCCCAAAAGTGGGGTTGCTGGATCGAATGGTAGTTCCATTTTCAGTAGTTTGAGGGTTCTCCACTCAGCTTTCCATAGTGGCTGGACCAGTTTGCACAACAGTGTGAAAGTGTTCTTTTTTTTCCATATCCTCAGCAGCACTTGTTGCCTGTTTTTTGGTATGGGCCCTTCTATTTTTTATTATTTTTTTTTTTAGTTTAATAATTTTATTTTGTTCTTTGGGTTACAACCACTCTGTTATATAATTTCCCCCCTCCCTCCTCCCTCCGGTGCTCCCTCCATTCTCTCACACCCCACTCTTTGTTATTTATTAGCTGTGCTGAGTCCATTAGTCTCTTTCCTATGTTAGTGTCTTTTCTCTGGGTGAGGGATTGCGTTGTTGGGTCCCGGCGCCCCTTGCTGTTAGATTTTCAGTCTTAAGATTGTGTTGGGTGGCCAGGTTATATTCGTTTGTGATCTGTCCATGTTTTCTTGCTGCAAGCCGTCCTCTCCAATCCAATCCCCTCGCCTTTGCTTTGCTGCTTTTCCTTATGGGTCTGGTGTCGGACTTTGGGGGTCTTGTCTCCTGCCAGTGTTGGTCAAGAAATTTCTCTCAGTTCAAGCTTTGAGACTAGGTCTCGCTATATTTGCCCGTGGAACCGCAGGCTCTCGTTGCCCAGGGTACTACAGACTCAGGCAATTCCCAGCCTCAGCTTCCCAAGTAGCCGGGATTACAGGCGCACGCCACCACGCCCAGCTATTGTTTGGAACTAAGTCTCGCTACGGGCCCCAAGCGGGACTCGAACCGCGATCCCTAGCCCCGGCTGCTTCCTAGGCTGAAGCTTACAGGCACAGGCCACTGTGCTCGGCCCATGAGTTCAGGCTTCTGTGAGTGGCCTTTGAAGGTTATCTCCTCTGCTTCCTTTGGCAGTTTTGGTGTGGGGCCCATTATCCCCTCTTTGGTCATCTTCTCCTCTCCCTTAATAAGGGGAGGGTGTGTTGCTCTCCTTAAATATAGCTCCACGTTGAAATCGGTATGGGCCCTTCTTACTGGTGTAAGATGGT
>PVHY01024383.1:0-19699 GCA_004024945.1 Uropsilus gracilis
AAAAAAAAAAAAAAATAGCTGGGCGTGGTGGTGCGCGCCTGTCATCCCAGCTACCTGGGAAGCTGAGCCTGGGGGTTGCTTGAGTTCGTGGTACCCCGGGCAACGAGAGCCTGCGGTTCCACGGGCAAAAATAGCAAGACCTAGTCTCAAAAGAAAAAAAAAAGGAGGAAGGACTAGAGCAAAATTACTTTTCTAATTGCCCCACCCAAGGACTCCTGCTTGTATTTCTATCTCTTGACCACCTCTTAGGTTATGCGTTGGGAAATGTAATTTTCAGTTGGGCCCGTGTCTTGGGAGTCTGTTGCTAAGAAAGAAATGAAAGACAGGAGATTTGATCAATTTGCAAGCCGTTCTTGCCACCATGAGTTATTAACTTGCTGAGGGGAATGGGGTGCCCGAGGGGAGTGGGGTGGTCATGGGGCACCCACCAGTCAGTAAATCACTTGATAGAATAACTGATAATCATTTGCTCCTCTCCTATTCACAAGCTAGTGGTATTTCAGTTAGTGGCAGAGAACTTTCTAGTTTGGATAGCCAGCATGAGTGATGCTTCTTTATTAAATATGCCCCCATGCCCACCTACTAAATTCTATTCCCTCCCTGACTTTGATGACATGAGATAAGTTTTGGATCCTTTTTGGATCATATATGGATCCTTTTTGATTCATTGAATTGCATGGACAGGCTAATTGACTTCGGGATTCAAAGCCCTACGTTTAGTTCTTCCTATTCTGTGAAAATGCCATTGTGAAAATACGAAAAATATATCATCTCATTAATCTTCCTTTAACTTCTCTAATTCTTTATACTTTAGAAGCATGCAAAAGCAACATCACACATTTAACTACACACAGAATCATATGGAATGTAAGAATACAATTGCACTTCAGGATTGTAGTAAACCTGTTTTTATTTTGGATCTCATTCTCTTTTCACCCTCTCTTCCTGGTGTTTTCATCTAAGCACCCAATATTTGGGAACATAACTCATTGAAAGCTTTATAAAGTGAATAACTCTCAATTTATTCTTTAGTTCTGCCATTTTCTGCCAACATCTTTTCCTGATTTATTAAGACATGACTTACTAAACTGATATATTGTTACCCATTTCATTTTCTTTCCCACTGCAATGGTCACTGTGCTTCCAGTGTGGTTTCAAATGTTGAAAGCATGGTATTCAATATTGTATACTTAAAACCATTGACTTAACTATTCAAAGCACTATTTTATAATAACTTTGAATATATAAATACCAAAAATGGAATGTGATATTATCAAGCAAATTTTATTGCTAATAAGAAAGTTTTACCTCCACAATCTGGAAGTAAATAACCACTTATTGGATTGTTCCATTTTTACTAAATATAACCTCTTCATTACTGCATCCTTTTCATTGAAAAAGGATATCTAACATTAAAAACTGATTTTGTAATTTAATCCAATATAAAATTGAATTAAATGTTATAGTAGTGTGCCAAAGCTTTTCAGTTTCTACTGAGGAAACCAAAAAGTTTCCTAAATATTTTGAAAGGGATTTAATGAGCCTCATTACTTCAAGTACCAATCAGTATCAAACAGTATTCACCTCTGCCCAGTATCACAAGGCATTTTCTGCATTCTCTACCCATACTAGTCTCTTCTTCAAGTGACCTCTACCTTCACAGCATAATATAATCTTTGCCTCACAGGCCTTCTACCACACACCACTGCAGAAGATAGGACTGTTCATGTGATTGTTCCAACAGAGGTCTTCTAACAAAATTGCCTTTAAGTGCAATTTTGAGTGCCAGCCTCTTCATCTTTCACATCACCACTACCTGGCAGCCAAATAAAAATTGAAAGGGTAAAGTGGTGACCCATTGGGCACTGTGTAGTTGTACTTGGGTTTTCACATAGTGGCTTTTGATTTTAACTCATATCAAAATAATGATAAAAAAAAAAGTCAGAAGTCTTTGTGAAAAGCCAAGTATCTGGATTTTCTTGAGAAATTAGTTTAGACTCCATCAAACTCGTGGGGTTCTTTGGTAACAACTGGATGGAACTGTATCATGACTAGCCAGAGCATGGGCATGGACCCTCCAATGTGCTACAGTATCCTTGACACCAAAGGTGTCAGTCTTTATCTTTAATTATACTTTCATAGTTATTTGCCCAATTTCTGAAGAAAGTGTCTCTTTTACTCATTCTTACATCCAAAGTCAGAGGCAGAAGTTATCATGGGAGGGTTCTATGGAGGGTGGAGGGAGAAAGAGAATTTCTCCAACAAAATGAAGAATAATTCTCACCCATTCCCTCATTTTCATTTTTTCCTAGCCCTTCATACACTTGAATTTCACTGTAATTGTCTCCATGAAGATTGTTTTGCCAAAAAAAGTCCAGTTTCTGTGTTCCTCCATGGATCACTTTCACAGGGAACAGTGGATTCTAGTTTCCCTCCCTTTGACCCTAGGCATGAATGGAATATGATGGAAGAGATACTGTTTGACTTCTAAGACTAGCTTAGAAAAGAACATGGATCTCTTTGTACTATTCTTGCTCTCAGGACTCTTGCTCTTGCACTATACTGTGAGGAACACCAGACCATGTGAGAGGCCACACATAGGTATTCTGACCAATAACCCAGCTAAAATCCCACTCCATAGCTAAGATCATCAACTGTTAGATATATAATGACAACTTTCTTTAATACCCATACTATAATAGGGGAAAATGAACAAGAACAGAGGCCATTTATCTCCAGATGATCACAGTCACTAGCCATCAGGTTGTTCCACCTTCAAATCTTTCCAACTGAGGCCTCACAAGTGGAGGAACAGAGACAAACTGTCCCTTACCTTGCTCTATCTGAACTACTGACCCACAAAATCTGAGTGTTTAATAAATGTATACTTTGTACCACTGAGATTGATTTGGCTTGATGAGAGATTGATTGAGATTGATGCTTGGCTTTTTCAGTTAAAAAAACTGTAATTGGGGGCAGAAAAAGGACATATCTATGTTGGGTGTTGCTATGATTATTTTATTTAATAAATCTACTATTCTTTTATTTAATTAATCAATTTATTACTGTATAAGCTCTTCACCGGTTACCACTAAAATAAGTTTGTCTCTCTAACATACTTCAGGTCCCATGCCCCACAGGGGCTGATATTAATCAACTCCTGACAAACAGGGAGATTCCAAGTGACTATAAGAAGAGATATACTGACAAGGTTCCTCGCAATCACTTCACTCTCAATGATGAAGAAGATTGCTTTATGGCCCTGACTTGGATAAGGGACAACTCCATCATCACAGAAGGTAAGGATGTTGGTAACTGCATCTTTTCAGAATAGCATTTTATTTTTATAATGAGTCTCATTCTTCATCTAGTTCCAGTATATAATTAGTGCCTAATTAATTCCAACCAAATCATTCATCTGTCATGCTTTGTTTTCCAGATTAATTTACAACTTGTTGTCATTTTTGGATACCCAGCATGTTTACTAGGGGAAGGAAAAAGGCTTGAGATAGTTTAATTATCTATAATTATTTTATTACACAAAATGAATATCCAAAGAGCAAAGCATGGCTAAAATCATTAACTAATTAAAGAATAATTTAATAAGCAAACATGTGTAGCAATTATATGGAAAATATGTCTTCTTTTGTGAAGCTGAAAAGACTTAGGAAGAAAAAGAAAGGTCTGCATCGGAAGGGTTCTTTTCTTCTCTTCACAATCCATTGTTCTCCTTCTTGGTGTTGCCTGCTCCATCCTTTCCACTAGGCCACATTTGAGTTGCATGCCATTTTTTAAATCAAAATGAGACAGTGAAACATTTATGCAAATGCCTGTGCCACTTAGAAATGTTTTCTCAAACATCTTCCTCTCTATTGCTTGGATTAAAGTGAAATTGTTTGACCTGTAGAATAGCCAGAAGGTCTGATTCCCTGTTTTTCTTTAACTGAAAACTGAAAGTTAGGTTTTGAGTATTAATGTGTGCAACTCCTTCGCTTTACCTCTTGGTAAAGAAGGGAGGGTCAATGATATGGTTAGATTTACCACTAGTCAAGGTGAGTGGGATTTCAACTCAACTTTGACTCTGTCTGAAAAATTACTAGGTGCCTAGAGTGTGGGGATCAATATATAAAATTAAGCATAATTATTTAATGAACCTATTTAAGCATTTTTAATTACATTAATGAAATTAATATGTTGAAATTAAATATAATTTCTTATGACTTTTGGTGGAAATTTTAAGTATTAGTTAACTTTTTGTTAAATACTGCATTAAAAATTACTAATCTTTAAATTAAAAATAAAAATGGCTACCAAATGACATTCAGTACGTGATTGAATTAAATTTCCTATGATGTTATGGATGATTTGCCTCTATATTTGTAATAGAGATACACTGACTGATAGTTTTTTCTTATATTTTTTATTTATCAAATTTTTGGAATCAAGGGTAAACTAATTTCACAAGGTATTTTGAGAAAGCATTCCGTATTCTTTTGGATCTGAAATACTTTATATAAACTAAAAGTTGGACAGAAATCTCTTGTAAAACTAACTGAATATAAAACCTTTGGGCAGAGGTGAGATTTATAGATGTATACCATTAACCCAGATTTAAAACTTATCCTAAAACATTTTTACATTTGCATCAGAACTTGACATTTTTAGCTTTGCATCTGTATGTGTTCAGATATATTTGAGCATTGTTGGTGTTCCTTAATGACTGTCCAGTATCCTACTAGACTTAAGGAATTCTCTGATCTGAGGTTGGCAAGCTTTTCGTGTAAAGGACCAAAGAGTAAGTATGTTATAACTTAGAAGGACATATGATCTTGAAGTCAGGTTAAAAAGGGCAGAAGCCTCTAACCAACAGACTACCTTTAAAATGCGGCTTCTGCCAGTCAGGTTCCCTCGGGTCCGTAGCACCCATGCGTAGCAGTTGGCAGATAAATGCAGTTTAAAAATAGGGTTTTATTTACAAGGGTATTCAACAGGGAAAACAAAAAGTCCTCAAAGCCACAAATGGTCAGTTATTTCACCCTAAGTACCATTTAGTTTGAAAGTCCCACATATCCAAGATGGTGCCCCTCCAAACCTGAGGTACCCTGCAAAGTTCAATACTTCTCCAGCATCTTTTCTTTGCTTCTTCTCTCTCCAGCATTCTGAGCTGCTCCGATTCTCCAAGACTCTTCAAACTTATCCAACAGATGCTGATGCAAAAATATGCAGCCTTGCTGCGGCTCCACAAGCTTCCCTTACCAGGATTACCTTTGCTGGTGTCTGGCCAAATTCACTAGACTTGCCCTCAGCAACCCCTGGTCATCCCTGGCCTACCATTCTGGCATCTGACTCCTCACTGGCTACTTCTCTGCCAGCCACTCTCCCACCATGGTTTCTTGCCCCACCAGCTCATTCTTCTAAGGG
This sequence comes from Uropsilus gracilis, assembly GCA_004024945.1. Taxonomy (NCBI): domain Eukaryota; kingdom Metazoa; phylum Chordata; class Mammalia; order Eulipotyphla; family Talpidae; genus Uropsilus; species Uropsilus gracilis. The sequence continues at coordinate 5,422 of PVHY01024383.1, forward strand.
GCTTCCCCTGGTAAGGCCACTTGGGCCTGTTCTCTCAGTCTACCATTCTTGTCTCTTCCCCTTCCTGCTTCTCTCCTTGCTCCTCCTTTTTATCCCCCATTTTCCCACTTCCCATTTTCTCTTGGGGTTCTTTCAGACTCCACCCACCAGGGCATTTTGACACCCATACAATTTTTAACTGTGTCACTACGCTGTATCAGTCTCCACCCATCGCTCACTTTTGTCATTGTAAGAACAAAAAAATTAAAGCCATTATATAAAGTCATATCTGTGTTAAGTAAAACTTAACATATAGAAATAGGTGAGTAATAGTTGATAGAATCTTGCTTTTATCTACTTTGTGACATGTCATTACCATGCCATCAATTCCAGACCTCAAATGTAACCTAAACTCCCTAAAAGCTCAACAGAAAATAGTTAATATGAAATACACAATATGTCTTAGAACTATGCCCAATCCTATTAAAACGTAGTGTGTTAACTTTGAACTGATGATTGGGGGATTAAGAATAAAGAGCTTTTTGATCAAGAAAAGGATCTTAGAAAGTAGCGATGCAAATTCTTAAGGCTGAATGTTTATGTGGGAAACTTAGAAATCCAAAGCAAGAAAAACTACTTTGAGTGTCTTCTTTTCCAAGCTCTTGGTTCTCAGATAGGAAAGAGCATCAGTGCTATTCTGTTGACTAATACCTTTCAAGAGTGGGGTGTACTAGTACCCATTTCAAGGAAAATGCCTATCAAAGATTTAAGAATGTCTCTCATCAACCACAGTATAATATCCTCTGAGTGCCTGCTTTTGTCCACTGTATACCAGAATACAAAGTATGCATAAATTCGTTTCTTGTCTTAAAGGTAAGTTCTTTTCCCCAGGACCAGCACATAAAGACACTCCTAGGGCACCTCCCAGTTGGTGCTCTTAACACTCAGATGCTGGACCCAGGTTTGGCAGCCATCTGAGGAACCCAACCTGGCTAGGTTAATTTAGTTCTGCATTGAGGCCCTTTTCAAATGACTTCTCATGTGAGAAAAATTAGAAAGAAAAATGTTAACCCCCTCCCTTAAGGAAGCTCTTTCTCTTTGTAGCTTTTCCACAATTAGAATCATATTTAGACTTGAATATAATTAGTCCATTCTGGAAAATATCTACTTCACATGGGTTGCTGTGTGGGAATGAGGTAAATATTATATGTCCAACTCAGGCCAGGCCAGTGTCTCATACCTAGTAAGAGTTCAGTAATGCAGGTAGCTATCAGCATTTCTATGGCTACATGTGATGGAGTAGGCTATGATACATTGAAAGTCCTCCAGTGTGGAAATCTGTCTCAGCCCCTGCCAACCTGGTGACAGTGAAGCTGAGGACACAGTATACCAAAAAGACAGAAATCTAGATATTCCAGGTGCCAGAAGAGGTGCTATGGCCTTCCTGGAGGCTGTGAAGTTTGCAAAAGACCTCCCAAGTAAGGAGGATTCAAACTAAGTCTGAAAGAAGGGCAGGACAAACAAACTGATAAAGAAGTTGGGGGATTGAAATGGTATCCACAAGACAATGGCCCTGAAGCCTATGCTGGTAGACTGCAGAGGGCAGCAGTGGGAGATAAAGGCAGAGGAGCAAGTGAGAGATCACATTGTGTGGCCAACTCCATGTTTAATTGGTTGCTTTTCAGTGGATGGCCAGTGCACAGAACACAGGACAGAAAGGTGTGCCTCTCTGATAGAGAAAGCACCCTGGTGAGAATGGGCCAGGGAGGCAACAATAGGTTTTTGGAGGTAGGGTGGCTGTAACTGCAGGGGAGGAATGGAAGCAGCCCCCTTTGTGTTTGTTTGTTTTACTTTTTTCTTTTTTAGCGGCTCTGCTAGCACAGCACTGGCTGCTTATTTCCAAATCAGTTATAGGCTGATTCTATTTCTATCTGAAGCTACAAAGTAGAAGTCTGGTGCATCGTGAATGCAGTCTTGTATACAGTATATGTCATTTCTTGCTCCCTCTTCAAGTCACCTTAATAATACCAGGACAAATGTTGACATTTTTCATGATGGTTTTTGCTACCTCAGTGCTCACTTCCCCTTTTCCCAATAGTTTGGGATGGGTGTTGGCAAGAGGGAGTGAAGGGTCCTTCTCAAAAAAGTCTGAGAAGATATCACAAGTATCTTCTTGGTTGTAACTTAGTATCATGTCCATCCCCCAATCATACTCCTAGTCCTAGGAAATGTCACACCTAACTTTACTGAAACAAAGAGAAATGAGGGAAGGAGCATCTGCTGAGAAGTGGAGGGCTTATTCTCAAAGCGGGAGATGTGGATACTGGGTAGCAGAAACAACTGATGGTCACCGGGATGTTGGTTCTCCTCTGACTACCCATTGAATCTACAAATACCTCTCCAAAGTAAAATCGCTGTTCCATCACACCTTCTTCTGCTTGCAAAGGAGGAACAGTTGTTCTGTGGTGGAATGATTCCATTCTGAAGGTGAATGGTTTTCTGGGCTCTAGAGTTGGATGGGTGTCTAGATGTAAATTATCCTCAACTGTTAGAACTACTTAAGTATCCTGGAGAATCGCTGACATTACTGGCTTCAAACACTGCTTTCAGCTACAAACAAAACCAAGAACGTTCAGCTGGGGGGTTTAGAGAGAATCCAGCAACCTAATATATTATAGCAGTTTATTGCATTAATTGAAACTAATTGAAATTCATCTGCTATTACCTCTGTACTTTCCATGTAAATGAAAAGTTGGATGAAAATAAAGTAAAAAAAATTAATAAATAAAACTGCCTTAATGGCCTGAAATGGATCAATTATTTTCATCTTCAGCTAAATACAATTTACTGCCTTATTAAAAGCATGTTTGTAGGAAAAGTATAACATTAAAATTCCAGTGCATGAATCACTGAACACAGTCTTTGTTATATCTAATATATTCTTCCCTTTTTTGTGTGACAGAGAAAACTGGGACAGGTCAAGCTTGGGTCATAGAAATCATATGATTTGATTTATAAAAAAATTTTTTAAATTCCCTGGTTCATTCATGGACATAATATATTTTGTGTTTATTTCATAATTTATTAATATTCTATAGCACTTTAAAATTCATTAGCTAGTTACTACAGTTAATTATACAGATTAAATAGCAATTACAATATTTTTTAGTAACATGTGACATATTCCTCTGTAGATATAGTAGAGGGAGATAAGTACTGATCCTGAAATCAGACTTGGCATGTTTGATTTCTGCAGAAACATCTTCTTGCTATGTAACTTGAAGCTTGTTACTTAACCTTTCTGTGTCCTGTTTTCTGAAAAACATGGTAACACTCCCTTGGCCTAAACTGAGAAAAATGAAATCATACATAATCATTCTATGTCTCTTTTGAAGTGGAAAAAAGGTATAGCATTATGCATTAAATACAATGGTATGTATAAATACACAGAGAAACAATTAAAATGCATAAATTATAAAATGTAATGCTTAATTCTTATTTCTTATGGCCTATGCAATATAATAATTATGAGGTACAATTCATATTGTGATCTGAATTAAGATAATGTACATAAATCCCACATTTATTTTTTTGTGCTCTTGAGATGTGATTTTTATGGCTAGACTTCCAGAACAGGAAATCCTTCCTGTTTTTTCTTTTCTAATCATGGTTATTTCCTTGGAGGATTCTTCATTGTAGAAGATTGAGTGTGTGATTAAATAGCAGAAATGCATACTTTCTGAGGGTTTAAATTAAAGCACTTTATTAAAAAATTAAGTCATTTTTTTTTTATATCCACTAAAAGTAATTTTCAGAAAGTAGGTTCTGTTACTCTTAGGGCAAAATCTATGACTAAAAACATCATATTTTATTTTTGAACTTAACAGGGAGATCAACTTAACTTTTCATTTCTATAAAGCAATATTACCTTTAATTATTAGTGCATTTTCAAGCTCCTGAAATTACTTACTCCTCTAGGAGGAGCGAGGACAGTGCAACTGCCATCCTTTCTCCACCTCCAATTAAGATAAATTCAATACCACCCCCAAATCTGAATGTAGAATGATAGAAAGAGTGATTACGTTGTTGGGGTGGTCACGTTAAAGTTTGCTAGTGTTTCCTATTTCACCTTCAAAGAACATGCATCAGAAAACAAGAAGATCCCATGACATGTATGCCCACACTTGAAATGGTAAGTATTTGTGCTTTCTCAGTCTGAGTTGGGGAGTTGACAGAGATAGTGATTTGAATCATCACTTTCCCTCTTGGAAGCATTTTCTCTTATAGGTTGCCATCCCATCAGCAGAGAGTGACCAAAGATGTCTTCATGTCAACTTCTATTTGGGAGGCTTTTACTAACCATTTCTTGAAGTGTGCTCCACTTAACTCTGCTTTCCACTCAGATCTGTGATTTTAGCAGTGCATCATTTACTTATTGAAAGGAGCAACAAAGATTGATCTTCCATGAAAAACTGCTATGGTTGTATTCCACTATCATGTATTGAAAATTCATCCAAACTGCTCTCATCATTGGTTATCATTCACTATTCAAATAGGGCAGAGTACCATTTTGCCCCTGTATCCTATCGGATCAAGTGTAAAAAAAAACTCAGTTTGTCCATTACATGAGCAGACTGCGAAGAAAGTGGTGACTGGATCTCTTAGCATAAAATTGATATCCTGGGGGAAATTTCCAGTTTTGCTACCTACTTCTCCCATAGATGCATCAAAACATCAAAAGAATATATATGATATCCCAAATTTGTAAGGGAAGCTCCTTTAAGATGTTAACTCCTTTTAAATATTGGCAAAGACCCCATGTATTTTAAAGCATCTAAGATGAACTTGAAGTTGTCTCACAGATAAGCCTCAGTGTGTAGACTGTGATGAATGTAGGGAAGGAAACTTAGAGACTGTCACAGGTACTGCCACCTCACCTAGCTAGAGGCTGAACCAGGTAACTGCTGCCCAGACATGACTATAGGCTGAGGAGAGATCTTATCAGTGGAACTTTGAAAGCATTATCCCCTCTCTCATCCATGCTAGTAAAATTTCTCTGATAATATAATGATAGTTTTATATCTAGGTTGATTTATCCTGAAATATGGAATAAAACTAGTTTTTTTGACTAGTAGAATCATAAAAATATATGACTAGCTATTCCATGAATTATTTTTCATGCTTATATTTTTGTTCTTAGCTTATGGGAAAATTACTTATGACCATCTGAGTAAAGCCAGTGTTGTTGTTAATAACATACATGTTGTTGCTGTTGATGATGATGATAGGTGATTATACATAAAGCTATATACCAAGCCATAGGAATCATGAGATAAATGTGAAATAATACTAAAGAATTCTTTTTAAAGTTAAAGTGAGAAATGATGTAGAAAGAACTCATAAGTACTTGAAAATAATGGAGACTATTCCCTACAGGACAGAAACTTTTTTTAATTAATTTTATTTTCTTACATTGCTGTTCATTTTTGTACAGTGTTTCATTTCTCTTCTCAGGTTTAGTCCCCATAATTTTCCTACCAGCACAGCTTCCATGAACCATCACATAGTCCCTTATGCTCTTTCCCTCTTCTCTGGCTTCTGTCCCTCCCCTAGGATGCTGGATGCCTCAGTCTATGGTTTGCTTAAAAGATTTGTCTTATTCCTGACCCTTTGCTCCCATTTCCCTATATCCCTCCTATAAGTCAGACCATAAATATTTTTTCTTTTTTCCTACAGAGTGAAATATTTAAAAGGCAAGTGGTCAAATAGTAGAGTAATAGACTGAAATTGTTGCATCAGGTCTTGTTACATATTCAGAGGGAGTAATTTGACCTGTAGCATGTTTTTCACTTAAGCGAAAATATTTATCATAATGAGACTCTATTATATTTTAATGGGTAATAGAAGAAATATAACAAATCAGATAAAACATATTCAGATGAAAGGTTTTAGATGTATTCATAGAAGCATTTAATCATACAGGCATTTAATACATGTCCAGTATGAACTGTGATGGCTTGGACGGCTGCTCAGCTAACATCCACACCCCTCCTGGCCCTGCTGTGGGCAGAGTATGCTCCCCTTTTCCATGACCACAGCCATGCAAAAGGCTTTGATCAATAGAATGTGAGAGGATATAATGCAAGAAGAAGCATGAATAGGCCTTGAGCAACTATGTTTGTCCCCTGTGCCCCTGCACTCCTCCATAGGCTATGTCAAGTTCTCTGTCAGTCCAAAGTGGATAAAAGACATATAGTGTGGGCCTGACCCTAACCACACTTGAAAACAGATCCACTGATGAAAACCGACTCACAGATATGCTAGTTCCCCTTCAACAGACATGCTCGTTTGACATTGAGTTTTGAGGGTATTTTTTATGTGTCAAAAACAGCAATATCATACCAGTGATTATTAAAATAAACAGTTTCTTACTGGGGGCTGGGATGGGTGTTTCAAATTAAACTGAAAAGCAAAACTGGAAGTCAGATTATCTATAAACAGATACCTAATCTATATATTAGAGATTTTATATACTGTATTAACTTTTGAATTTGAAAAACCTCATTCTCTACAGCTGCCTACAATCCAGGGTAAGCCTTGCTACAGAGTACAGCTTTCCAAACCTCAGCAGCATTGTAGTGCCTGGGCTTCCAAGAGTCTATAATATAAGAACCCATCTCACAGTATAGTTGCAAAAAGCTAACATGAAGATGACTGGAAAAATATTAAACTGTGAATTGCATGAGACCTAAACACTTAGATATGTTTTACTGAAAATGAATATTGTTTTGACATGCATATATTAAAAGGGCAAAAGACCTCAAACCTTTGACAGCTTTAGGTTCAAGTTTTTGCTTTCCTGGCAAGCTAACTCATTGTTGTGCCAGACAGCCAGGATTCATGTTTCGTGGCAGGTGGGAGCCTCAATAATTTAAGCGAAATTTTGGCTCTTTCAGCCAAGGAAAATGTGGCTCACCCAGGAATGTTGCATTAGAGCATCTGAATAGACTCTTAACCACAAAACTGGAACATCCTAGTGAAAGCAGGAAGGAAGGACTCTTGCACCTGGCTTTCATTCCATCTTTTGGCATTCCATATTTGAGCAACAGGAATTATGGGGGAAATTTCTAGATGCTGTACTCTCAGAGAAGCAACCTGAAACTTATTCTAGTTCCTTTGTGCTAGACAAATAAGACGAGACATTATCTTCCTTTCAATTTTGAGCTGAAATCAATTTCTGCATAATTTACTCAACCAAATTTAATAAATACACTTGCCATTTACTTTGCCTTATAAAATTCCTTTTCATACCATTTCATAAACAATAGAAAAGAGGGATTCAATAAATCTATCATTTTGTGATAAAATTGTTAGATCTTGCCTGAAAAGTAAGTCTACAACAGTTTTTTTTGCATATAAAAAGATAAAATTGCCAATTTGATGTCAAAAATAACATGTAAATAGTATGTTTATATTTTCATTCATTTATATAATAGTATCGTTGATCTTAAAACTGATGAAATTAATAATACATATAATTCTGTAGTATGTTTAGAAAATAAATAGTATAGGCTATTACTATCACAATACTCATATCAGAGAGAGCTATCAAGATTATTTTGCAACTTTTACTTAGCAAAAGAACATTTTTCAGTATTTTTTGTTAGGAATTTTTCCTTAATCCTAAAAATCATAATTCGAATCTTTATAAAATCATCCCTTAAGAAAAGGAGAATGTGCCAGGCAGGGTGGCTCGTGCCTGTAAACTTCAGCCTATGAAGCTACTGGGGTTAGGGATAGAGGTTCGAGTCCCACTTGGGGCAACACAGCGAGACCTAGTCCCAAAAAATAGCTGGGCATGGTGGCACGTGCCTGTAATCCCAGCTACCTGGGAAGCTGAGGCTGGGGATTGCTTGAGTCTGTGGTACCACAGCAACAGGAGCCTGCAGTTCCACGGGCAAAAATAGTGAGACCTGGTCTCAAAAAAAAAAAAAAGGGAAAATTTTCTTGAATTCAACTCACTTCAACTTTTAAATATTAAAATATCCATATCATCGTTTACCTGAATATTTTCCCCATAGTTCTTTCATCACTTAGGAAGAAATTGTATACACTGCAAACTTTCATATTTTTTTCTCTTAATAAACATAGCAAATAGGGATAAAAACAAGATAAAAGGCTTTATTCTGGATAGTTCATTGAGCATAATTTTAACTTCCAAATTATAGGAATATAAATGAATATCCTACTTCTGTGTTAGAAGTACTTGACTACTTTGTGGAATGTTTTGTGCCAATTCTTCACTAAATTATCTTGGTGCTGTTGCTAGATAACACCACTGACTTCCTCCAGCTAAAAAATAAATACAACACCCAAGAAGGTTACAGGGAGCAATTTGGAAATATTAGCATTTTAGTAATAATACTGTTTTCTTCTTTTTAACTGTATACCTTAGCATTTCCCTCTCTTTTCTAGGGCATGTCATTGTGTATGGGAACACGATTGATGCTTACACCACAGTGGAGACACTTTTACACATGGGCATGAAAGGTTCCTGCATCTACCTGGTACAGACCCCAGCCACCTCCACCATCACCTGCATCAACAACTACTCGGTGGAAAATGCAGTGGAGGGGGCACTCAGAGTTGCAGGGGTTACCATCTTCCAGGATGCGCTCCTGGCTCAGTGGAATGACGGCATGAACCCAGATCCCATTCACTCTGCTTGCTTTACCACACCCACCAAGCCTTTCCGACTTCCCTGCTCTGTAAGTAGGTCTCAGTGGACTTCACTCGTGGTCTGGGGGAAGCTGCCATTTTCCAGGAACAAGGAGTCTAAAAGATGGTGGACAGTGAATTTATAGTCAAAAGTAGGGATTTTTCCTAATTTGTTCAGGTTATCTATTGCTGAGTACCAAGCCACCCCCCCAAGTTTAGTGGCATAAATCAACAAGAATTGTTTGTTATCATTATTGTCCTAGATCCTGGAGGTTGACAAGGCTCAACTAGACAGTTCCTACCTAGGTTTCTAATGGGATTAATGTCAAACCTTTGAAGTGGAATGGAGAAGGAAGGTTACCCATTTAGCATGTGATTGATGCTGTCTCAGTTTCAGTTGAGATTTTGTCCAGAACATGTGTAAAAGGCCCCTTCATGAACTGTGATTCCTCTCAGTATCTTGACTTCTTCAGTATCTTTAGTATCTTCTCAGTATCTTTGACTTCGATCTGAGAGCAAATAGAGATGAGAGAGAGAGAATCAAGCTTTATTGCCTCATGACGTAGGCTGACAAGTCAAGTGGCATCCCTTACCCCACATTCTGTTCACTAGTGGTGAGTCACTAAGACCAGCCCATATTTCAGAGAGGAGAATCAGATCATATCTCTTCGTGGAAGCAATGTCGAAGACCTAAACAATACTAACACTGACTAGTTGCCATGACCCAGGTATCAGACAAGATGTTTGCATTACATTCTGTTACCTCTTATAAAGGAAATACACCCATCTCATAGATGAGAACACTGAGACTCTGTTACCAATACACTGGGATCCTAAACCATGCATCAAGTCCTTTAAATCTGTTATATATCTATATATCTAGTTAATCTACCATTAACATCTTAAGATTCTGGAAATAGCAACAGTGAGTCTAGTCCATGGAGTAGATATGGATAGATATACAGAAGGCCTTTTTAGAGATATGCCTTACATTTGTATCCTTAGAATTGTAGTTGAGACTAACAGAAGCCAGCAGTGAGGGAGCAAGGGAAGGGGCCAAACAATCTAGTGAACAAGCTGGAGACCCCACACAAAGGGAAGACAGAATTCAGTGTGGATATTAGGGGTGTATAAGGCAAGGATGTATGTTAGTGGTTATGATAGACAGCAGCATCCAGTGGGCAAACCAGGTGGGTGGGGATTCAAGCAATCGCTGGAAATCAGTGGTCAGAATAAATCAGGGCTTTTCACCCAATGTCCCTACTGGGAGATGATAATGGCCCTCATCCCCACACAGTCTAAATAAGAGCTCAGGCCGGGCACGGTGGCTAGTGCTTGTAAGCTTCAGCCTATGAAGCAGCCGTGGCTAGGGATCGCGGTTCGAGTCCCGCCGGGGGCCCGTAGCGAGACCTAGTTCCAAAAAAATAGCTGGGCATGGTGGCGCGCGCCTGTCATCCCAGCTACCTGGGAAGCTGAGGCTGGGGATTGCTTGAGTCTGGTACCCTGGGCAACGAGAGCCTGCGGTTCCACAGGCAAAAAAAAAATATAAGACCTAGTCTCAAAAAAAAAAAAAAAAAAAAAAGAGCTCAACTCAAAGCAAACTACCTCCACTACAAAGATTCCTCTATGATTTCTCATTTTGTCCTGGTAATTCACAAAATTTTCACTTTTTGCTATTTAGTGCATATATGTTCTCATTCACTACACAGATATTTACTGAACACTTACTAGATCTCAGATTCTATCCTAGATAACAGGGATAGAACAATGAAAACAAAGAAAAAGTTAATTGTATTTTTATTTTAAAGTGTATTGTTTTCACTTAAATTTTTTCCCCAAAATGATGTTCCTAGAAGAATCCGGAAGTTCCTAGAAACCTCTAGGTAAGCATATACTCTATTTAGCAAAGATAGGCATAAGAAAACCTCTCCAACTACCCAACAGAATTCAGATTGGCTAGGCCCTCGCTTCCCTACTCAGATAAGGACAGAAATCAAGACATCTAGCAAATATCCTCAACTGCCCTGATCTAACACATCTTCAGAGATTGCTTCATCCTAAAGCAATCTCAGTGAGTGAGGCCTGTCCCCTACTTCCTCTACTCTGTGTTGCACCATGCAGAATGACCTCTGTAGAGGGCATTTCCCCCGATTCAGTTGCTTTTGACTTCCATCTGTGTTTAGCTAATAGGAGATGCTGGCAGGTGTTTAGAAGTGGAAAGAAGGGAGATATCAGGCTATTTATTCTTCCTACTCTCTGCTTAGGGCATCATGGTGGGAATGAATATATTTACTAATGAAAGCACTATGGATTTAATTCTGCTCTCTACAATGATTTGTTGAAAGTTCTAGACCCTAATACCTGTGAATGTGACCTTATTTGGAAATAGGGTTTTGTAGTTTTAATCATGTAAAATATTGGATTAGGGTAGACCCCTGATCCAGTGGGGACTTATGCCCTTATGTGGACAGGCAGATTTAATGACACAGAGGAAACACTTAAGGAAGAAGTCTGCTTAATGATGAAGGCAGAGATTAAAGCAACAAGTCACAGAAAGGCAAGGTTTTCTAGCAACCACCAAAAACAAAGAAGAGCTCAGAAAGGATTTTTCCTTAGGAGAAAGCATAGTCCTGATTCCCTAATTTCATACAAGTAGTCTCGAGAACTGTAAGAGAATAAACTGGTTTAGTACTTTGTTACAGTAGGCCTAGAAAATAAAAAGATAGTATCTCAAGTACATCCTGCATTTTTATAATTGAATCATACATTATTTTATATTTCACTTCTTTTAATGATACTGAGATTCATTTATATCATTCCTTTTATCAATTCATTCCTTTTCATTGCTGAGTAATATTCCCTTTTAAGGCTAGATCACATTTTGTGTATTCACTCTAAAGACAATATCTTTGTGTATAAAAATATATGTGTGGACATATATTCTCTTTATGCCTAAATGTATATATCTAAAGAATGACTAGGTCATATGGTAGTTCAATTTTTACCGGTTAGGTAATTACCATACTGCTTTCCAAAGTAGCTGTATCATTTCACATTTGTGCAAGCAATGTATGAGAGGTTTTTAAAATTTATTTTATTGACAGAGCATTAGATTACATAGATATTAGTATTTTATAGGTTCAAGACCTCCTTTCCTCCCCAGGTGCAGTTACCATACTGTATCCACCACCAAAGCACCCTTAGTCCACCACCATTGTCCATTGTGCTATATGAATTTTAATTGCTTCATGTTCTTGTCAAAACTTGATACTGACAGCATTTCTAATGTTAGCCTTTCTAGTAGCTATAGCATGATGATTGTATTTAATTTACAGTTTCCCACTAATTAATGATATTTGGCATCTTTTCATTTACTTATCAAACACTGATATATCTTCCTTTTTGTATTATCTGAGCTATAATTAGTGGATGTTGGAGATTTGTTTTACAATTGAGCATTGCAAGTGTATAAAATGCAATTGACTATATAAACACTGTAAATCAAGACTTTGCTAATTCACTTATGAATTCTAGTAGTTGTTTTTCAGAAATGTAAACATATTATCTGCAAATAGTTTTATTTCTTTCCAGTATTTAGACTTTTAAATTTCACTTACTTGTTTTTACTAGTTAGAGTCTCCAGTGAAATGTTAAATAAAAGTGGGGAAAGTGAACATCCTTGCCTTTTCTATATCTCAAAAGGCTTTTACCATTAAATATGAGGCATTAAACATGATGACTTTATTCTAATTAAGGAAGTAACCTTTCATTTCTGGTTTGTTTAAAAGGTGTGTCTGTATGATTGTTGAATTTGGACAAATGAATATTCCATATCTATTAAAAAGATCCTATTCTTTTTAATTTTGTGAATTTCAAAATGTCAACCAACTTTACATTTCTGGAATAAACCCTCATCAGTCGTGATGTGTTATTCACCTATATATTGTTGAATTTGATTGCCTAATACATTGCAAGAAATTTTGATACTGTGCTGTAATTATAATCATTATGGATGTTGATCTGCAATTTTCTGATTATTTTTAATGTGTTTGTAGGTAGCAATATTTAGGCTATACTGACCTCATAAAATAATTTTAGTCATGTTCCCTCCTCCTTTATTTAAAATGTATTGTGTAAGGTTGGTATTATTTCTTCCTTGAATGTTAGCTAGATTTAAACAGGAAACCATCTTGATCTAGAGTCCATGTTGTGGGAACATTTTTGATAATAATTTTTTTTACTAAATAGAAGGCTATTCAGATTTTCTACTGCTTATATCAGTTTTGGTAAACCATATGTTTCAATATATTTGTTCATTTAAGCTGGTGATATCTGTGTCATTAAGTTGTTCATAAATTCTTACCTACTTAATGTCTATTGTCTGCAGTCGTAATAACGCCTCTTTCATTTCTGATATTGATGAATTGTATTCAAGCTCTCTCTCATTTTCAGTCTAGCTAGATGGTTGTCAATTTATTGATTTTTTTTCAAAAAAAAACACCTTTTGAGTTTGTTATTTTTTTGTTATCTGTCAGTTTTCTCTTTATTGATTTCTGTTCTTAATAATTTTCTTATTTTTGCTTGTCTTAGATCTGCTTTGCCCTTTTTTAATTCCTTAAGGAAGAACTTAGGTCATTGATTTATATAAGTATTTAAAGCTTTAAGTTTTCTTCATCTTTTAGCTGTAGCTCATAAATTTTAATATGGTACACATTCATTATCACTTAGTTCAAAATGTTTTGTACTCTCCCTTGTGATTTATTCTTTGATCCTTGGATTACCTAGATGTGTGTTATTCCTAGTTATTATATTTTTATTGATTTCTAACTCAATGCTTTTGTGGTTGGGAACATATTATTTAAGGTTTCAATTGTTTAAGTTATTGAGACTTGTTTCATGTCAAACCATATAAATTTGGTTTAGGTTTATATGCATGTACATATAGTTTGGTTTATATGAATGTACATAGTTTGCATTTGTTGTGTATATATAGTGTTCTATAAATAATAATTAGTTAGGGTGGCTTTCACTCCATCAGTAATCTTTCACTTTTTAGCTAGGGTACTATTGTGCCATTTCATAAGAAATATAGAAGTAGGTATGTTGCTAAATACCTACTCCCTGGACGTTTTTTTCACAACAGTTGTTGTATTTTATCTACATATATTTAAAAACCAACAATATATTATAGTAACTCTTATTTTAAACAGTCATATATATTTTAAAGAACTTAAGAAAAATGGGTATTTATATTTACTCTGATATGATACTTCATGATACCTCAATAAAGAGCAACTTTATTGTTCTTTCTTCATTCCTGAAAATCCCAATTTCCCTCTACCAACTTTCTATAACATATACAATGAGAGTTGTAGGTAAAATATGTTTTTCCTTTATTCTTAAAGGATATTTCCACTGGATGTAGAATTATGGGCTGAAGAGTTTTTTGTTTTGTTTTGTTTTGTTTTTTTGACCACTGAATATATCTTTCCACTATCTTCTGACATCCATGAGTTTTTTTTTTCTTTATTTATATATAAATTTCACAACTTTGTAATCTCAAGGGTTTGCCTCCCCCCCC
>PVHY01024384.1:0-19704 GCA_004024945.1 Uropsilus gracilis
AGTTAGAGAATGACCTCGAAAAGCCTCTTTGCCTGGAGTCTGAGGGCTTTATCCTTTATGAAAGTTAGTTTTCAGAAACACCCCTTCTGTGGGGACTGAGAGCTACGCCCATGGACACTGTCACCCATGGGTGTTTCCACCGCATGGGTGATGTATCACATAGGTCCCCTGGGGCGAGCCAGGTCAGCTCCCAATAGTTATATGGCTAGCTCACAAAGTAGGATTTTTTTTCCTTCTTTCTTAATTAAATGAGAAATAAATAAATGAAAGGCATGTATACAATTTCAGAGCAATGATTATAAAATAAAAAAATGCAGTTCTAACCAAGAAAACTCAAAAATGTTAAAATAGGGAAACAATATGAGACCTTACTGAAGAAGATTGCTAGGCTTCAACTAAGAGCTGAAAAAACTGTGAAATGCTCTAAGGAAAGGTTTCTACCCATTCAGACAATGAAGGAAAAAGCAGATTACTGAAGACAATTAAAGTGTATGAGGTAATAAACCAGAGTCTGAAATGGTTCTTAGCTAAATCACTTTTAAATTGTAGTTTTCAAATAAGTGATTAAGAAAACTCATTGTCAAAAAGACAGCAAAATCAATTTGGAAAAAAAAAGTCTATTTTGAACCAAGAGTAACAAGTTCTACTCACCTGAGAAAAGTTGAAACCAAGATCAGTGACATGATGAGCACGTTGTACAAACTCTCCTGGCTCTGTTCTATCTATCCCATGTGCTGGAGGGTAATATTTGCAGAGCAAATGTCTTGCCTCGCCTGTTCTGCTTTCAAGAAGAGATGGGTTTACTGAAACATACTTGTTATATATCATTCTGTAACAACTATTCCAAAAATCTTCAATCCTAGAGCTTAAAACAACATTTATTATTCCAGTTTCTTTCTGCCAGGAATCCAGGTACAGTTGAGTTGGTTTTCCCACTCAGGATCTCTCACAAGACTGCAGTCTGGGTAGGAGTACTGCAGTTACTTCAGGGGTAAAGATCCCTCTCTCTGCTCCCTCTGTAGTTGTTGATAGGATTCAATCTTTCACAGGCTGTTGAATTGAAGACCACAGTTTCTCACTGGTATTTGGCGAGAAACAGTCTCCAGCCAACATCCTGTGCTGTGTATGTATGCCTGTCTGCAGCTCCATCTGACTTCCCTCACAGCAAGCAGGCAGGAGAACCAGAGGAAGATGCACAGGAAGATTCAAGTTGCTGCCTTTTGTGACCTAATTATTGCATTGACACCCATCACTTTTGTAGTATTTTATTTCTCGTAATCAAGTCTCTAAGACCAGCTCAACTCAAGGAGAGGAGATTACAATACCCAAGGATGTGAACACCAGGAACCAGTGTCATTGGGTGCCATCTGAAAAGTTGCATCAAGTTATTTTATTTTACCTTTAATTTTACAAATGTTCTAGAGATTTATGTATGTTCCATGTCTTTTCTATTCATAAGCAAATGGCTTTGTTTGCTTATGTCATGCATATACTACCATCTTAGCCCATAGGCAAACTATTTAAATCAATGAAAGAAATATTCTGATGTTTGATTGGGATGTATGCTATATGAGGTTAGGTTTAGATTAAAGGACTGGCTTGGGGTAAGAAAAGCTAACTTCAGAAAGTTCCCTCTTTTGTTATGTTTTTGAAGTGTTCAGGTAGCTGACTTTCTGGGGGTTTGTTTGTTATTTATTTGCTTTTTTAAGAGACTAGGTTTTGCTATGTTGCCTAGGGTAGTCCTGAACCCACAGATTCAAGTGATCCCTAGCCTCAGCCTCCAGGTAGCTGGGATTACAGCAGGCACACGCCACCACGTCCGGCTATATTTTTGAGACTGGGTCTTGTTATGTTGCCCAGGGTAGTCTCGGGACAAACCTGTGGACTCAAGTGATTCCTAGCCTCTGCCTCCCAAATAGCTGGGATTACAGGTGTATGCCACCATGGCTGGATGGAGTTTTCTGATTCTGGTCTTTTCTCCATTTCAATTTGAAATTTCTCTTTCATTGTCTTGATTACCCTCATCCAGCATCAATTTTGGTTCTGCTCCTCAGAATTTCTCCTCCGTGTGTACACTTGTCCTGGAAATATGTCCTGGCCCATCGGTTTCAAGAGTCACAGGGTTTACAAGTTTTCAACCCCTTCTTAGTGGTTTTTTTTTTTGAGGCTAGGCCTCGCTGTTTTTGCTCAGAGTACCACAGACTCAAGCAATCCCCAGCTTCAGCTTCCCAGGTCTGGGATTACAGGGGTGCACCACCACGCCCAGCTATTTTTTTTTTTTTTTTTTTGGAACTAGGTCTCGCTATGGGCCCCAGGCGGGACTCGAACCGCAATCCCTAGCCCCGGTGGCTTCATAGGCTGAAGCTTACAGGCACAAGCCACCATACCTGGCCAGTCTTTCTTACTGTTGACTCCATACTCTACTCCATTGCAGAGGACAGATCACTCCAAATTTTGCTGCTGTCATCCCATAGATCAACTATGTTTTTCAGTAAATACCTTTAGGCTATTTTTAACTTTCCTCTTCTCAAATATGTTTGACACATTCTTTCTTCCCTTTGCTTCTTCCTGGAAAGGTGCTGAAAACATGCTGCTCACTTCCTCTTTTAATTGTGTTCTTAAGGTCATGAATATGACCTTAAATACGACCTAGATATATTGTCACCTAGTTTCATTCTAAATATTTTCAAGGATATTTGGTTTTGCTACTAGTTACTCTGTTTTTGTGAAGGGATCTGGGGAAGTTTAAGGCTGTTGTTGCCTCCTCTTTCATCTTCCAAGAATTCCTTCCTCACTTCAAAATTCAATAACTATTGCCAAATTACCTGGAAGATGGTACATTTACTGTGGACATTTGTTTTAAATGAGTAGACTTCTGATTACTGAAGAGCAAAAGGAAAACAGTGAATATTCTAGAAAGAGGTTATATATTCTATGCATCTTCATTCTGCAAATAGGTATCAAAGAACTTTGTAAATAAAAGCTGGTGAGATCTTAAATTATGTAGTAGCTTCACCATAGAATCTTTATGGATTGCTGTAAAATAACTAATGTAGCTGGAAAATGTGAGACATTCTGCTTCTCAGAGACCCACTCAGGATGTGTGCAAGAATCTTCCCAGAAGTCCTTGTATCCTTAAAGAAGAAACTGAGGATCTCATCAGAATGAGTTTTTAATATACATGTGTTAAGGAGTTTAATTAGCCATCTCTCAAACCACAGGCCATATTTGTATATTTCAGTTTCCTTCAAAAGTCAATTCAGGTGGAAAGAACAGTTGGCTTTTATTATATTCCTTTATTTCAATGAGGTTTTTCATTAACAAAAGGCAGCTTCTAACAAGGATTTTTAGTTATGTCTTTTAAAAAACTAGATTTTTGGATTTTATATTTAGTTGAAGTCTATAAGTATGAGACTAAGGCCTCTAAAATTAGCAACTGACATACTACTTTTTTATCAACTAAGTTGGAAATCCAGTCAATTTAAGGTAGAAAAAGAAAACATTCTGTATTTGACTTTTCTTTCCAAATTAATGGGTGGATGTGCTTCTGGATCCTGAATAATTATATACTTTAAAATATTAGATTCAGCAATTGTTTTCCATATGTTTGAGTCAATATTTGTCCCTGTGAATTTTGTGCTTGACTCCCATTGACTGCAATGTGATGTGACCTACTCAGTGGTCTGATCATACAAAGGTGAAGACCCCACTTATTTCTCCATGATGATCTGGACCTGTCATTAAAAATTGAGTAGAGGCTTTCTTTGGGGAGTTTTAAGAACAATAATGATTTTTTAGACTAGACTAAAAGTACTTAGGGTAGACAAGTCAGTGAAAGATAGAAGACAACCCAGAGGACCTATACTACCAACTTTCATCTATACCTTTTTTTTAAAGCTTCTCCTGAGTAATAGGTATAATAGCAATTTTTTAAAAAGATAACCCAAATGAAGCATTGAAAATCATCAGTTTCTAGAAATAATTTTCTTAACTGTATATTGCTGTCATATTTCTATAGTTCTACAGAATACTAAACCATGGAAGCAGGCTAGCCTAAAAGGTACCAAATAAACCATTATCTCCTATAATCTGAAAATCCATATGCTCCATCCCATTCTGTATCAGTTTGTCATATGATTCTATTATCCATCAACAACAATCATAGAGCTATTTAAATTTTCATCAGTTTAGTTTGTTTAGTATTTAATATTAAGAAATTTCCCATGGACCATGCCTGTAAGCGGCAGCCTAGGGAGCTGCGGCTGGGGACAGAGATCATGGTTCGAGTTTCACGAGGGGCATGTAGCGAGACCTAGTGCCCAAAAAAACAGCTGGGCGTGGTGACACATGCCTGTAATCCCAGCTACCTGGGAAGCTGAGGCTGGGGATTGCTTGAGTCTGTGATATCCCAGGCAATGTGAGCCTACAGTTCCACAGGCAAAAATAGTGAGACCTAGTCTCAAAAAAAAGAAAAAAAAAAAGAAATTTCCCATGTATTCATTAAGGTAAAGCCTCATTCATTATTTATGACAAGGAACCATGTTAAATCATACTCAGCATTGTAGAGTCTAGTTTTAAAGTAGCTAATTATTGCTTAAATATGGGTTTTGCATTTGACATATGTAAAGCATGAAATGTCAAAAACTGTGTTTTTAAGTTTCATGCACTGAAGATACTAATTGCTAAAATTGATTTGGCATAGGGACCTATTTTTTTCCTCACTGCATTCACCACACGTTACTTGGGAATTAAAAGCCTTTTGTTGTGACTGCTATATTTTTAACACATAGCTTGTGTAAAAAAAAAAGAAAGAAAGAAAAAGAAATGAAAAAGGAGTCCTACAGGTCAGAAGAGAGAAAATTGAGCTTAGTGAAGGAGTTGAAATAGGTTAAAGAGAAAATGGGGATGTGCAGGGTATAAGGAAAAGGTTTGTTGTTTGTATTTTGCAGTAGGAAAGGAGGGATGTGTTATTTTTTGCTTTGTTTTGCTTTTTTATTTATTTTGATCACAGACATGAGTGTTAAATATATATAGAAAACCTGACTCAGGGAAGAGATTGCAGCAGCTGACAAGGGCTTTAAGAATGTTCTAGACATGTATATAGTACAAAGGGCTGTTTTGTTTGTTTGTTTGTTTGTAGTAAGGAACTTCTTATAGCAAGGAAATGTTTGGGTAAGAAACAAAACCTGGGTAGATGACAGATGGTTGTGTGATATATTATTATTATTATTATTATTATTATTATTTTTATTATTATTATTTTGAGACTAAGACTTGCTATTTTTGCGGGTGGAACCGCAGGCTCATGTTGCCCAGGGTACTCAAGGAATCCCCAGCCTTAAGGAATCCCCAGCCTCAGCTTCCCAGGTAGCTGGAATTACAGGTGTGCGCCACCATGCCCAGCTATTTTTTTGGAACTGTCTCGCTACAGGCCCCAGGCGGGACTCGAACCGCATCCCTAGTCCCAGCCGCTTCATAGGCTGAAGCTTACGGGCATGAGCCACTGTGCCTGGCCTTGTGTGATATATTAACCTATTACTGAAGGTATCATTATGCAGATTGATATCTGCATATACAGACCATGCTAGACCATACCTTCTGCCCTTACTGGCTTCTCTTCTGGAAACCATACACATAAATAAAAAACATGGCTGAACAAGACACTTTCCAGAAAGACCTCTGGAAATCTTTCAGAGAATCTGGAATTATTGAGGATTGGGGCAAAGCACATTGGAAAGAAGACTGAACAGGAACATGATTAAATTTTATGAAAATATGAAGTTTATATACTGCATAATCAGAAATGATTCACCAGATTATTCAACACTAAAACTAAAGGGGAGAGGGAGCCCTTGAATTTTGAAAGGAGTAATTTTAGAACATGTTAGAGGAAATTATGTTTTACTCTCTGAGTTATAAATTTGTCATACCCAGAAGTGCTGGAGACAACATCAGTGCTATAGGAACTTAAGTGACTAGAAGGATAACTGCTAAAGGAAGTTGGCGTTGTCCATAATTTTGTCAAGGTTATAGAAGATTATTTTTATTCTTCCTTGAAAACACTGCTAGGTTTGTCCATCAGAGTAGTCTTCTGGATGAACCACACTAGCTCCTGTCTGCTCAACATCCAGGACTGTAGGAAGCAGGCAGTTGTTCCTTGCTTTGTTTGTTGAATTTCTTTTGTGCTTTAGAGAGGTATGGCCTTCAGGAAACTGATATTGTTGATCTAATATCCTAATATTTAATTTGGATGAGGAAGTCATTTGAACAATGCAGATAATTATCATTAATAAATAACAAACAGAATGAATTGCTATTGGTAAAGGAACATAAGCCTAGGGTGCAAGATGAGGTGAAGACACTAAGTTTTATTGTGGTTTCTGTTACTGATTGAGGACTGGATTGTTCTTTTTGATACGTAAACTGACACAAGTAAACAAGGTTAAATGTAGAATAACAACTGCCTTAGTAGGTTATTCTGGTCTTGCTTCATGTTTTCTTAAAGATAATCTGATAACCACGGGGGCAAGAGCACAGGGTCTTCCCATAGTCTTGAACAATGTAGTTGTGTCCAATACTTGTGTCCTCTGCTCAGTAGAAAAAGAGTTCTGCAGTTAGCCACATCCTGCTCCTGTTTGAAAGCAGGTGAGTGAAGTTCTGTTGTTATATGAGACTTAAGAGTCTCAGCAACCCCTTGGGGCTCTCCCACCTAAGGCAACTTCTGTACACTTCTGAGTAAGCATAATTGTTGTTGTTTTTAGAGTATTTTAGCATACAGAATGAATATGTATTTTATTTGTAGAGTGATGCTTGGCATTCCATCCTTAATTTAACTCTTCTGATAAAACAAAGGAAGAATGAGGAAAATGTTCCAGTAAATTGAAGATGTTTGTTTAAATTATTTGCAGAGACCATAAATGGTCACTAGATTGGCATTCCCTGAGGCTAGAGATTTTGTATTATTTCCTAACCCACATCATCTAGCCCAGTGTGGGTAGGCAGAAAGGCTTAGTCAATATGATGGCAATGGTGGTGGGAGGGCTGAAGGAAGATATCACTGGATTATGCTGTCATTTTCCTTTTGGTTTGGTCCAGTTTTTTTTGGTTTGGTTTGGTTTTGGTTTGGTCATTTTCCTTTTGGTTTGGTCCACTCAAATTTGTGGAATGGGACAGGGCTCCTCACCTCATGTTAGCCAAAGCACAGGAAGCTTGGTTTGTCGAGCTCAACCATTTAAATTAGTCTACGCTTCCTGAACACCTTGATATGAATTCATTATATCAGATCACGCCAAAACAAAAGCTGAATTTCAACTATTTTTGACCTACAAACAAGCAAATTATAGGAACTACATTGTTTTTTAGCATGGCTTGGTGGGAAGAATATGGCTGATCAGATTTTGGAGTCCTAAATTTAAGTCTCAGTACCATGAGGCTTTGGAGAAGCTACCATACTCCCTGTGTGTCATCTACTTATTCAATAAATATCAAGCTTATATAATGTGCAAGATTCTGTTCTGCCTCCTTTGGGCTCACAATTTGCTTGGAGAGCTACAATTCACCTGCAAAAACTACCAGTATATAATCAAAATCCCTCTCCCCTGCTTTTTTTTTATTATTAAATGCATCTCCAGCAAGAGAAATTACTTCCCATTGCAATAATCAGGAGAGCAATATAGAAAGGTGGCAGTTGAGCTTGGTTTCACAGGATGATTAAGTTTCATTAAGTAGAGAAATGGGAGAGGATAGTTCAAGCAAGTGACATGTCAGGAACAAAGGTGCAAAGGCTCAAAACACCAGTTATTTTGGTGTGGCTGGACAGGTGGTTTGTGTGGGTGGGCCACAGGAGATAAAATTAGAAATCTATTTCTTCCATGACATGTAGTAAGCACTTTTTCATTTTAGCTACTATACTGAATAAATGCAAGGCGGAGTGGGGGAAGCCTGGCAAAAAGAACCCTAGAGTGGAAATCAGGAGACCAGACATCATCTTAGTTACCAATTCTCTGGACTCTGAAACAACTCATGTTAGAGCTGCACTGTCCTCGGCTTTCAAGAGAAAGTAAATGAACTAGTCCCTACATGGTCCTAAAAGTGATGAGGGTAAAATAAGCATTCAGAAGAAAAACTTCTGGGAAAGGAATTCTGCTATGCCCTTTCCTTAATGTGAATTTCTGTGGATCAAAGTAGAATTAGATACTTGTGGCAACAACAAATGTGTGTGCCTTTTTGCTAGAGCATTCGTGAATGGTAATCTCATTTCTCAGTATCAGGGGAAAGAGACTAGGGATAAGGGGGCACCCAGATTATGATCACCTGGGGTGCCAAAAATACAATGGTTTCTTGGTGGAGGCATGGATGGAGACAGTGTGGAAATAGCTGCTCAATGTCAAATGAAAGGCCCATCATGGCACCTGGAGAGAAGCCAGGGACGTAGGAGAAAGGATGAAAGAATTCATTGAGCCCTGGGAATATCATCAGATTGCAAAAGCCTCCTGGTGTCCTTCCAATTCTACCCTGTACCTTTGATTCAACCACTCATGATCCATGCACAGATTGCTGATGCAGAGCAGGAAGAAATACTTTTTTCTGCCAGTGACTTACCTGGCACCGATCTACGTTGGCAGCCAGCCACCAGGGTGTGTCTCCAGCATAGCCTTTTGGATGAATCTTGCTTTATTCAGCCAACATGTCTCTGCTCTTAGGTTTCAAGAGGGACTCTTCCAGGCCAGAGTTTAAGTACAGTCTTACATTTCACGAAAGATCTGGCGTGACTGATTCTTTTTGGTGACTTAAGTCAGGTCGGGTGACTAGGGACACATCCCTTTTACAGATTCCAGGGAATATGGCTTCTTTTGATG
The DNA here is from genome assembly GCA_004024945.1 of Uropsilus gracilis. Lineage (NCBI taxonomy): Eukaryota > Metazoa > Chordata > Mammalia > Eulipotyphla > Talpidae > Uropsilus > Uropsilus gracilis. The sequence goes on from PVHY01024384.1 coordinate 8,859, forward strand.
TCTATACTCTGTGAGGAGGGGAGGAGGGGAAGGCAATTGGGTTGCGGATCAATCCACGTGGCATTGCCACTAAAGCCACAGGGAGAAACGGTGATCTGGGAAGCTGTCCTCAACTCTCCAGATCAGAGTCATTGCTATAGCTGGTCAGGTCAGAGGTAAACTGAGCTCCTTTCCCCAGGAGAGTGAGCCTAAACAATCTAAACCAAAATCTAGACCTAAACCCCACAGAATAGAGCCTCCAAGACTCCTGTTTTCATCATGGAGTAGTTTCCCAGCTGCAGCTTTGTAAGCAAACACTGGAATTCCCATCTCCACTAGGACTCAGGGGGGAGTTCCAAGACATGAGGATGGGGTGGCCATGGAATCCGTGACTGGGCAGGGATGTTTTGCCCCTCCACCCCCTTATTGCTTCTGTTTCCTAGCAACCTCCTCTGGGGGCAGTCTCAAGTGTCTAATTGGTAGAGAATCCTTAGTTCCCTCATTCAGCCTAGCACACATCTAGAAGCAAGTGTCACAGGAAGAAGGATAAAAGAGAATGAGAGGGGGAGAACCTAGCATCATGCAGAATAACACTGCTAATAAGTACCAGGTGTGGCAAGAGGAGAACTTCATGGAAGCAATGAGAACAACATTTGCTTGCATCCCTTGAGAAAGTTTCTTTCAAAACTTATGGGAGCAAGAAACAGCCAATCTAGGGAAGTCCTCGACTAGATAAAGCTTCTGGTCAGAGAAAGAACGAAACAGAAACACTCCCATCTAGTTCTGGAGGTTTTATATATTTAATATTTGCTATTTCCTTCTGTACCTGTCACAATAATACGCTTTCAGAAGGTCTGGCTGGTGGTCCTGGGGCATTTCAGCTATCACAATGTGGATGAGTTTCAAAAAATGACTGTATGGCATTTGGGAGTCCATCAATGTGCCAATATTGTAAAAGAAGATAAAGTTAGGCCTGAGGTGTGACTCCAAGACAGAACCAGATGGTAAGCGATTAACAGGATTGGCATTCCACAGCCAAGCGGCCATGAGCGAGATCAACATTCATTAACAACACCTTGGCCTGTGGCAGGGAGTTGTCTGGCAGCCCAGCAGAGCCCTGTCAAGGCAGCCGAGGGGCCGAGCGTCCAGGCTGGAGATTTGTGTCCAAGGCAACCAGGATTCCAGGGTCAGATTAGGTCTCTGGATAGTAACTCTTCTACCTGACTATCAAGAACCTAGTTAAGAAGCAGCTGTTGGGGATGTGTGAACTTGCAACGCAGGGCTCTGTCACAACAAGCTTGCAGAGTTAGCGATTTGGAATTCTGTATAATGTTGTGTATTTAACCTAGGCGTTCATGTACTGAATGTCAGCATTTTCTTCCAGTGTTGAGGAGACTGAACATCTTAGGAAGCATGTTTTACTACCATCAGAGATAGTTCACGAAATTGAGAGATACCTACGTAGAAGACTTTCGCACTCCTCAAAGAAAGTGACTTTTGGGGATTAATTGAATGTGGTCAGACACATGTTTTGGGGTTTTGTTTCATTTTGTATAATTTGAGAATAGAACTTATTTGGAGAGGAGAAGGAAAATTTGCCCCCTTCCAGGATGCTTTGGGGACGCTTTAGGAAACGGCAACCTGTTTTCCATGTCATTGCTTCAACACACGAGTTCTGCTTGGAAGAAGTAAAGGCAGATAGTAAATGGGCAGAGGTTCGGACCTATTCTCAAATTATGCAAAACAAAACAAAACCCCGAAACATGCCTGACATCTACCTTCTGGAAGTGTGTCCCAAATAGTTTCACTATTCACGCACAGCTCCAAGCACTGGGATGGTCATGTAGGTTTGTAGCCTGACTTCCTTGCATCAGTTGAGGAGGAGAGGGCAATGCCAGGACTTTGCAAAGTATTTTTCTTATACTTTTTGCTCGACATTTTTTTGAGACTCGGTCTCACTGTTTTTGCCTGTGGAACCGCAGGCTCACGGATTGGATTGGTAAGGGTTTTCCCTTTTAGCAACTCTTCTTCTGAATAACTTAACCTGTTCTATTCACTCCTCTGTGTCCCTTCAATATTTAGGGACACCTGTCCTTGGAACTTTTTAGGTGCCTGTTGCTCTGTGATGATTCCTTTCTAATAAGCCAGAAATGCCTCACCTCAGCACGGAGACTGCCTGCCTCTTTGGTCAGGATTCCCCCAGAGCAGTGGTCAGTTCTCTTCATTCAACCACAGACACACCTGACACAGAAGCTCCAGCTCATCTCCCTTCTCCTTCCCGAACTTATTGGGGGAAGGGATGGCTAGTGGCCAAATGACCTTGGGTTAGCATCCAACCAGAGGCTGCAGCAGGACCACAAGAAAGCAGACCTCCTCTTCGTTGCAAAAAATTCAATCAGTAGAGCTTTAACTGAACTCGATCTCAAGAAAAATACGACAATTAGAAAACAAAAAAATTCAATCACAGAACCAACTCACAGACCGTGGAGAATTTTCAGGAGGTTCCTTGTCTCTGTTTTCTTGTGTTCTCTCCCTGCCCGTTCCCTTCTCTCTGTCTCACACTTGCTTTCTCTAACCTATGCAGTCAGAAAGCTTTGAGCAGGGAGGAAACGCTTCCATTTGCCTTGGACATTTTACACAAGTTAAAGTCAAGCAAAAAGTGCTGGGCACGGTGGCTCGTGCCTGTAAACTTCAGCCTATGAAGCGGCTGGGGCTAGGGATTGCGGTTCAAGTACCGCCTGGGGCCTGTAGCAAGATCTAGTTCCAATTAAATAGCTGGGTGTGGTGGCGCATGCCTGTAATCCCAGCTACCTGGGAAGCTGCGGCAGGGGATTGATTGAGTCCGTGGTACCCCGGGCAATGAGAGTCTGGGGTTCCACGAGGTAAAAATAGTGAGACCTAGTCTCAAAAAAAAGTCAAGCAAAAAGTATAAGAAAAATACATTGCAAAACCCTGGCATGGCCCTCTCCTTGAGTGGTGTCACTGTTGAAGGTCTCTTAGAAGGAGGGACCCCTTCTCTGAGCTTCGTCATATCAGACGACAGACAGCCCAGTGTTATGTGGCTCTGTTTGGGGGCAACTGCTTGGCCTGCAGTTGTCCCCTGAGTGCTCTCCTTTTTCTTCTTTCTAAATGCATTGGCTGCATTTAGCCAAGTAGAGTTAGTGTTTTTCATAGCCTGAAAAATGATAACCAGATGTTCAATATAAAGAAGGGAGGCCTTCCGACTCATTCCAAGCCTGCCACGGTGATCCTTAGCCTGGTCCCTCCCACCTGGACAGCTGCCCTGAGCTCCCTGCGGGTCTACCTTGGGAGACCGCCCGGGAGCTCCAACTAGCCCCAAAGCCAAGGAAGGAAGGCGAACCATCTGGAATGCATCGTCCGGATCAACTCCACACTGTCCAGGCACCCTGACAGCTTTTTGGGTCTGTTGGAGACTTGGCTGTAATCCACCAGTCTCTCCAGTCAGGGGCCTTCAGGCCTCTTTGTCTTCTTCCAGAATTTAAATTCCACAGAGGCGAGTCACTTCCAAGTTTGGCTTTCCCAGGAAAATGACCAAGGTGTGCTCTGGAGATTTAGTTTCCAGCAGTTCTTGGATGAGGAACAAATAAAAAAATAAAGAACAGGGAATAAACCAGCAAGAACCTTCCCGCTTCTCTTGCTAGTCCCACTACAATATGCTGGCCACCCACCCGTCTTGATGGCTGGCACTTATTTGGAGAGGAAAAGGAAAACTTGCCCCCTTCCAGGATGCTCTGGGGATGCTTTAGGAAATGGCAACCTGGCTTTCCATGTCATCTCCTCAACACACGAGTTCTGCTTGGAAGAAGTAAAGGCAGATAGTAAATGGGCAGAGGTTTGGACCTATTCTCAAATTATGCAAAACAAAACAAAACAAAACCCTGAAACATTGAGAACTTTAAAAATATTTCTAAAATTACAAGATCCTATAGAGTATCAGTGCATTTATTGCTAATTATTTTTCTCAGAGTTATAAACCTATTTTAGAATGCAAACATTACTAAATTGTTCTTTTACAAAGACTAAACATTCTTCCTATCATCTTACCTCTCCCTGATTTATCATAGAGAAGAAAAAGATATTTTCACCTAAACTCCTGACCACAGATGCACAGACTCCAAGTTATTTGGGTTCCAATTTAAGAGAATCTAGTGTTTCACATCCAGTTGGTTCTCTCAAATGGTTATATTACAGTGACAATGAATCCAGAATAACTCAGCACTGTCATCTAAGAGCTGCCTTCAAAGTCATCAGTATGTTTGGCCAACAGGATTTTTTCCCCTGTCCCTGCCTGAGTTGTCTACCTGGCAGTTGTTTCTGCATCAAGCCCTTCTCTCTACTTCTTGCTCCCAGTCCCTTTTAGCCACTGTGCACCCTCTGGTGTGGCCCAGCTGGAGTGAGCAGCCTCAGCCCGTAAAGGCCATGCAGCTAGCCCCATGAGTCTCAGTGCAGATGACTGCAGCAGTCATACTCCTGGGCACTACCCTGCTCGCTCATTCTCCATGTCACCACCACAAAAACTCTACAGGTATATCAAAATTTGGAGCAGGGAGGAAGTCATATTGTCCCATAGCAGACAGACTAAATTGAACAGCCATTGTCTGTGCTACATAGGGGATCTCCTAAAGCCTGGCTCCTTGCTGTGTCTCTCTACTCTCTACTCCAACCGTGGGTCCTACAGGAGCCTATCTTGCATTTTCTTCCTCAACTTTCATACCTATCAATTCATTATGCAGAATAATTTAGCCAACTCTTTGCTTCTTTTCTGACAATGCCTTTGGTGCATCACTTCCAGATAAAAAGAGGTTCCAAGATACCCTTGTGGATGCATCCACTCCTCCCTTTTCCTTGCTGGGAAAAAGCACCAAAGCACAGGAAGGGAAATCTTTGTGCTGGATCTCACTGGAATGAAGGCATGAAGCCAGGGTGAGATGGAACTGGGGAACCGGTCTGATGTGAAGCTGGCCTTGGAAACAAGCATTCCAGCACCATGAAAATCTCAGCTTTGATGTCAGACTGGGTCAAGTCAGGTCCATTCTGGCCAGTAGATTGCAGCCCCTGGGAATGAAGACAGTCAGTATCAGAAGACCTTTGTACAGATACTACACAGGAGCTTTGCCATGGCCTGCAGGACCTGGTCCTCCAGTTTGGGTATAGGAAACAATGCAGCCCAGGAATGAGACCAACCACCACTGTGAGGGGGGGGAGGGGGAGGAATCACTCCAAGTGGAGTAGTAGCCTCAGAAGAGGATTAGGTGACAGGCAGGTGTCAGACACCAAGATCAAAGCTTTGATGACCATGGTGAATGAAAGAAGAGTTATAACTTAGGGCTAATATGCATTGGTCCCCAGATGTCCCAAATCTTTGGTTCGCTTGATAGGAAGAATATGTGGGGAGTAGTCGGATGGATGGGGCACAGGACCTGATTCTAAACCCCACTGGCTGGTGAGGTGAGTGGGCTGAGTTGGGTTATTTATGTACTGAGTCAGCAGGGCCAGTGTTGTTGGACTAGGGAAGGGGAAACAACACAGATACTGGTAATCTTCAGCCTAAAGGATAACATGTTTATTATTAGACTGGCACCTCCCTGGCACACTGACCACGCCCCAGTCTGAGTGGTGGGGCAAGCACTAGCTTAGCATTCAGGAGTCTCTGATACAGTCTGACATTAGCCAATAACCAGCTGTATGGCCCGGGATATTTATTTCCTTTAGCTTTTGGACTTTGGTTTCTTCAACCAAAACATCAGGAAGCTAGGCCAAATCAATTTTCTTGAAACGTGGTCTTCATACTGGCTGCCAACGTGGTCTTCATACTGGCTGCAGCACCTGGTAGCTCGAGAGATGCAAATTCTTAGGCCACACCCTGGAAGGACTGAATCAGAAACTCTGGTGGGGGTGGGGCCCTGCTTCAACAAGCTTCCCTGTGATTCTAATACACAATCAGGTTTGAGTATCATAAGACTATATAATTTCTAAGTGTCCTTTAAATGCCCTTGGATCTGTTAGGAGACATGAAATCACTCTGTCTCTCTGTGTCCCCTATATTTCTGTCTCTGTCACTTACACACACATATCCAAGTCACATGTAAACTGGTCAGTGAAATTTCCAGTCTTCAGATCTTTTAGTTCATTGACCCTGAGCAAAACTCACTACAGGTTCCAGAAACCCAGGCTGCATCCTTTCTCTTCAGCTTTTCATTGAAATCAGGGTCCGCCTCTAAAATGGATACATTTGTGTTCTAGTCAGCAGGTGACAAATTGTACAATAAATTTTTCTTTCCTCTACCTTCTGCCCAATTAGCCAGAAGTAAGAAAGAAAGATTTACTCTCTTTCACAAGTAAGGTCACAACCTGAAGTCATAATAGAAGCCATTTTCCATCCTGGCTCTCTTGGGGCTGCTGCAGCTGACTGGTTAAGAGGCAGGTGGATCTGCCTGGTAGCAGGGATTTTATAGGCAAAGTGGTGCAGGCAGGCAGAACCAAAAGGGAAGAATAGCTGTGCTGAGTCTGTTGCCTTCTAGTTAGAAAAAAATTATAGGTCTATTTATAACCTGTCTTGCTTCACAAAGGATTTGAGGCACTGCCTTCTTGTTGGAAAATCCTTGATGCCAATACCTGGCATCTGACACCGTGGGCTCCCAGCCCAAAGCAAGGGGCCAAGTTGTGTTTCCACAGCATCAGTGGAGGGTAAATAGTTACTTCAGGCAGTTTGTTCTAGAACATTCTTTTTCTTGCTCATCCTTTCTTTTTCTTCTGCCTACCTTCACAAAGAGAATTTGGTCACCAATATTCTGTTTCAGTTAAGTTCTGAATTCTGGCTTTATATTTTCCCACTCAGGTCAAATAAATACACTGGGAGATGTTTGAAATCCTAGTTTCAGGAGTGGTTGTCTGGGTTTATATACAAAGACAATTCATCAACTTCCCTTATTCATCTTTTCTTTATGGGAACATGCCAACTGATCAATCACTGTTAAATATATACTCTGGGTTAATTCAGATTGGGGTGGGAAGGGATTTAAATTATCTATTAAAACATGGTAAGTATACTTAGAAGATAGTGAAAGTTCGATAAGTGTTACCTAAAAAACCAACCAGCTAACCCTAGTAATGGACACAGGTTTGTACCTTCTCCTAGGGAGAAAACAAGCCAGTACATAGGTTAGATGAGGTTGTTGCCTTGTGATATAACTTGATCCCTGTGAGTCTGAAGCCCCAACCCTGTCCTCTTGTCATGTTCTTGCCCAGAACAACTTAACAATTATCACTACTAGTTTTCCCCTTTTTCAGAATAAATAATACTAGTTCCTTAATACACCTTCCCAAAGGAGGCTTAAGATAGAGATCTAGCACCTCTGTGATGTTCCCAGGACACAGGGCTAGCTCACAGAAATAAGCAGAGAGCCTTACATCACTTTTTGCCATTGAGTTCTTGTACCCAGCTGGTCTTGCTTCTGCTCCCAGAAGCCCTAGCTCTGGACTACAGATATGCTCTGATCACTGGCACCACTTCTCATGGTTTGGACCTTGCTCTGTCCTTTTTGCTGTACATAGAGATGCTTGTCCCTACTCCTGCTGTTTATCCAGGTACTACCTGCTAAGGTCCTTTGTGGAAATTTTGACATTGTTACAAGGAAGAGTCAAAAACAAAGACTAACTAAGATAAATAAGAAAGAAAAGATACCCTACAGATATCAAGACCTTATTAAGCTAGAAATTAAGACTATGCTATTGGTGCAGTATTTTGATGAAGATCAACAGAACAGAGAAGAAAGAATCTAGAAATAGACCTACACACATGTAAATATCTGACAGAGAAAGTATTAAAAAATGGGAGGAGGCAAGGCGACACAGGGTATTCAGTAAGTGGTACTGAAAAATTGGTTTCCCTTAATATGGGAAAAAAAAACTTGTTTCTTATGTTATACAAAAATAAATTTAAGGTAGAGTAAAAAAAATCAAATGTTAGAGGTACAATTTTTAGAAACCCTTGGAAAAAATACCACTACAATTATACAACTGTATAATTTTAGGGTAAGAAAGAATTATCTCAAGTCACCAAAGATACAAACCCTGAAGAAAATATTAATACATTTTTCTACATAGAAAATTTAAACTTTTGTTCATCAGAATTCACCTTTAAGGGAGTGAAAAGACAACAGTCTGGGAGAAAGTATTTGCAACATATGTAAGTGGTATGTGTGTTGTGTCTCCTGGGCCATTCGACAAGACACAAGGGCTCTGATTGAAGTTCAAAGCTGCAGGTTTATTACTGGTGTACCAGGGTCCTCAAGCCAATTGGGCAAGAGAGACCCCGAGCAGGTTTTTCCTGACAACCATGTTGTCCACCTGATAGATGATAGCATTGTCCTCCTGATAGATGATAGATGTCAGCACTGCTAGAAGTTCTAAAAATGTGTCCCACCATTATGAGAACATGAGAATGCATCTTGTAGTTATAAGAACATGTTCTACACCTGCTTGCTTGCTTCACAATAGGGGGTGATGTTGGTTTTGTCCTATAAAAGGTTGCTCAGGGTCTCTCTTGCATAGGTGGCTTGGGGACCCTGGTGCACCAGTAATAAACCTGCAACTTTAAACTTCAATCCGAGTCTTGTGTCTTGTTGTGTGGCCCACAAGCCACAACATTGTGAATATGAATATATGAAGAATCTCAAAAGTCAGAAACACCCAGAGAAATGGAGACAAAAGACATAAAAAGACATGCACAGGTTGGGGGTAATAGAAGGAGAGGACAATGGACAAATGAAGGATTTCTCAATCTATGTATGACTTGCAGAATGAAAATCAAATCCACAAGCCGGGCATGGTGGCTTGTGCCTATAAGCTTCAGCCTATGAAGTGGCTGGGACTAGGGATTGCGATTCGAGTCCTGATCGGGGCAACACAGCGAGACCTAGTCCCAAAAAATAGCTGGGCGTGGTGATGTCTGCCTGTAATCCCAGCTACCTGGGAAGCTGAGGCTGGAGATTGCTTGAGTCTGTGGTACCACAGGCAATGGAAGCCTCTGGTTCCATGGGCAAAAATAGTAAGACCTAGTCTCAAAAATAAAAAAAAAAGAAAATCAAATCCACAAAGGGCTTCTTGTTTTATATCTGCTGTATAGACAACAGTTTTTAACAAAACAAAACAGTTTTTAACAATTGCTGGAAAGAATGAAGAGCAACCAGAACTCTCACACTTACCTGTCTAAGTATAAATTGGTACACATTTAAGAGCAGATTTTCTGAAAGGGACGAGACAGGCACACTCCATCATTCAGGAATTCCACATGCAGGTACATGCCCTAGAGTCTACACACACACACACACACACACACACACACACACACACACAGTATCTATACCTCTGTCGATAGCCACACGCATACTATATACCTAGAGACATGCACAGGAGTGTTTCATGCCATGTGTTCAGAATAACCATGCCAAATATCCACCAACTTTTAAAGAATATCGCAAAGTTGATGTGTTCATTCAATGCAATAATCTGCAGCATTGAAAACAAACAATATCTGCATAGTTGATAAGGATGAATTTCACAAACAATACTGGCTGACAAAAGCAAGACAAAGAAAAAATACACTGTGCTATTTCATTTGTAAAGATCAAAACTCAGAAAAACTAAAACTATATCATTTAGGACATAGATGTGTTAGCCAGTTACCTGGCAAGGAAGAGATGGCACACTCAAACTGAGTGGTTGAGGATAGTTTATTTAAAGAACTCTTGACAAAACTGTGGGTTGGATTAGGGAATGTGTTCTCAGTGAGAATAATATTACCCTGGGGCCAGGGGGAAGATAACTAGTTATGGGGGAGTGGAGGCTAGTCTTTTACTAAAAAATATCCTTTTGAAACAGGGTAAAAAGAAAAAAAAAACTTTCTGACTTGAACTTGAACTAGACACACCTATGCCTGCTTCTTTCTCTAGGAAGCAGGCTACAAACTGTTCATTAGCATTTTCACTGTTCACCTTCACCATTAATATGCAAAAATCAGCTACCAGCTTCTCTCAGCTCTCTTCCCCTCTTTCAGACCTAAAAAGAAAAACTTAGAAACACAGTTTAAACTTTAAACGAGTTTGCCTCAATTTACCCTTTTAGACGTGGTGGGTTCTTTCCACCATCCCCAGCCTTCTTAACCAAAAAACCAAACCAATGCAAGACTATCTGTGCAGACTAATTTATTTCTAACAAAGTGATTTTCTAATTACTACAAAAGAAACATGTAAGTAAAACTCCTATTACTTTAACATTGTCCAAAACCTTTCTCAACACATTGTCCAAAGTCCTTTCCCAGATTGCCTAAAAATCCTCAGTCTCTCAGTCCTGATCATCTCACCAATGTCTAGTCAGTCAGAGTTCATCTCCAGATGCTGGAAGACATCTTCCTTTAATGTGCTCCTTCTCTTCCATGCTGTCTTCTCCTTGTCATCCTCCTCCAGGTAGTAGAAGAAACTTCATGGTACTGAAAGTGGGTAAAAGAGGCTTTCTGTCTTTACTTAACTGTTTACCCCTATCTGCTTGCTTCTTTTTCCAAAGCAGGTTACAAACAGTTCCTTTGCAATTACCTTTAATCTTAACTGGATACTTTTATTTGCCTGCTACTCTCTACAAAGCAGGCTGCACACTCTTCATTAGCATTTTCACTGATCACCTTTACCATTGATATGCAAAAGCCAGCCAACTGCTCTCAGCTCCAAAAACTGCAGAAAAGAAAAACTTTAAAACACAGTTTAAACTTTCCATTCGTGGGTTCTTACCACCATCCTCAGCCTTTTTTAACCAAAATATCAAACCAAGACTCTCAGTGCAGTGCAGACTA